>JAQPZY010001254.1:600000-780000 GCA_029931535.1 Margaritifera margaritifera | reverse complement strand
TGAAATAAATAATATAATACAAATAAAAAACCACACTCAATAATAATACCCCAAGAACTCAGTTTCAGATTTCATAAAACAATGTAATGGTTTCAGAGTTTCTGGAATAGGCTGGCTTCATCTATAAATTGTTCTTGATAGTATCAATTACGCACACTTACGATAGCACAATACATGTTTTGATACATGAGCTTATTTACAAACCCCATCATGTGCTTTAATCAAAACACTTTTAAAAACTGTATTGAATCACCAGGGTGCCACCTTGCTGTATGAAGTAACAATTAACAATTAACAACTAATGCATTACCTAGGGAAGGGATACTCATAATGTAGTCGTCCTGTGACTCTGGAAAGGGCTAAAGATCTGTCTGAAATTACCCCCCCCCCCCCCAAAAAAAAAAAAAAAAAAAACACGAACCACAATTACGCCTGAGTGCACTAAACATTAGAGTATGAACCGTTCATGTTCGGATTAATACTGTTTCTCTTCATTTTCATTTTGCAAGATAATGGGAGTCCCAGTTGTGCATGTCGTCCCATTGTCTACAGTTTCCATGTTTTAGTCAATAGTTGTGTGTGTCCTTAGCTTGAATGGATAGTACAGGCTATTTGTGTGAACGTGTGCGTCCTCGCTTCCGTTGCGAAATTTCATATTCCTTAGAATTAATCATACAATACCCTCCTCGATACATCACTGTTTGCCTTAAATATACTGCCAGAAACCGTATCTCTTTTCACTCCAAGATAGCCAAAACAAATGTCCTCAGTACGGGGTTCCATACCCGAGTCCTCGATATCCACCAAATACAAGAATGTGTGTTTGTGTGCACATTACGTACATTAGGAGGAAAACCTCATATTTGCATACCAACATCAGGAGGACATTTGATATTAGGAGGAAGTCCTCCAAATATTTCCTCTTAATGGGCGTGGAGTAACATGTGAAACTGTTTAAATATAAGAATTTCGGAGATTCTTGAGGTTAGATCGCAATAATTTTTGATTATATAGGCTGGTCTGAAAACTTTGAACTATATGATAACAGGTAAAAGAAAAGTGTATACAACAAATTTTGCCTTTGTTGAATGACTGGACTAACGAGTGCCTGAAATAAATGTTTAAAGATTGTCGCTGGATGGACTTATTAAGATATATATTTAAAAAAATTTAAAAAATACGCATTTCCTTTTTTCGCAGATTTACGATGATTAATTTATAAATGAGAGAATACACATCTATTTACAACAGCCATCTCGACGTTGGTGTGTACACAAGTCACACGATGAAACCTCACAATGTTGATGTGTAAAGAAGTTAATCATTAAGACTTCTCAAAGTTGATGGGCAAACAAGTCACATGATAGGACCTCACAACGTCAATGGGTACTTAGGTCATCAACGACCTTTTTGATGCTGTTGCGTCAGCTAGTTATATTATATACAATTGCGTAGTGAAGATGAAAAAACAGTGCTGTTGAGATATATCCTTTGAAAAATCAGGTTTGATTTCAATTTAAGACACATTGATAACATATGATGATTTGTGTTTTTGAACATTTAAGTCTTCGGGTAATGATCAAAGGGAACTTTAGGTCTTAAACAAGTGATTATCTTTCCATAATACTTGCCCAGAAATTACAATAATGTCTACAAAACCAGCACATCGAAGATATGTACTATTTTTGGGCATCAAATACCTTATAAAAACAAACTCGAAGTTATCTTTTTTGACATCATAGGTTGATATTTTAATATTTCAGATGGTGTTTAATATGTGTTCGGAAATTTTCGTAAATGTTTCAGAACCCTGATTGACCCATACAAGGTCGACTGAAATAATTTAACTGTAAACTACAGTGTGGGGTAACTTGATAAGGCAAACCGTGTACCGAGTATAGAGTTTAATGTGACGAACCCTTGGTGTTTAAGTTACGTAATATTTGTTATTTATGTAAACATATCAGCTAGGGTTCATTTAACATTTTGCTACATAGCTTTTATTCAAATTTGTCCTTTTCCCAAACATTTTCAAGTTTTGATCAAAATATGCAATTACTATCTGTAACAAAATAAAGGTCTTATTTAAAACTGAGTCTGAACATAGTCTAGCATATTAGTAATTGGAAAGAAATACGATATTTGGCTTTTCACCATAGAATAATTTATATAAGTAGTAATACATAATAAATAGATAAAACAGAGAATCTTCATAGTAACCATTATATAAGTATTGTATATAAGGACCATCTGTGTATAAAGGCAAAGTTCCATAAATGTGGGAGGAAATATTTAATATGAATACATTCATTAAACATGGACAAGAAATATTGAATATCAATCAACATAAGTACAAAATAGATTAATATGAATGAGGTTCTTTTATTGCATATAAATAACGATTTTTTAAAATATAAATGAAAATGGTTGAATATAAATATAATATTGATTACGTATAAATAAGAAATAGAGAATATAAATGAATTTTATTCCATTTAAATATATTTAAAAGGATATTGTAACCTTTGACATGTCATAAGTTAATATATATTTTGCTCACTGCACATCATACATTATTTTATCAGACTGACCACATGTACAGAGTGTTTACTTCCGAACGTGCACGTATATGAGAACCATGGGTTTGTTCTTGTTGTTGTTGTTTTTGTAGATCTTTGAATTCATTTGTATTTTTTTTTTTTTGCAATATAGAATGAGTGAGAAACAGAGGTTTGATCAGATAAAAATAGGAAAGAAAGTCGCAGTGATAAATAAATCAATTAGACAATATTCTCTCGTGTGATACCAGTGACATCGTAGGGTAGGAGACTCAAAGGGTATATTTGCAGAGAAAACTCGAGCGCTATTTTATTACGCCCTTGATTCGTCTACAGATACTGTTTTTGGAGCCCCAACAAACAATATCTCTGGTATCCCACTTACCCATATCGTCTAACTAATACTCAGTTTTAGACAAATCCTTTAACACACTCGTCAATCGATACTCACACCTCAGATGTTAAAGTGGCCGCAGGTGCTGCAGCCTGCGCAGTTATTACCTGTTCTGCAGCATATGGATTTTTCGTCAAAGTTGCTAATATAGGGACGGTAACTATATAAGTGCTGTTTGTATCCTTTTTTGGGGGGGGGGTGTAATCGAAATTTCATTGCTAAACTTACCATTTCTTTACGAATTTCTACATTTAATGCTTTTTTCTTTCCATATTTCTCTTGTAATTGTAAATATTGCAAGCTGAAGGATTTTTTCCTTTTTTATTTCTACCGATTACAGTATTGATTTTATCTAAGACTAACATACCTGTGTTATACACTGTCTCTGGTTTTATCTAAATGTGGACCTTTTTTAAATATACGGACTGATTTAACAAAAATGGTGCCAAGTCTGTGGTGACAAAGCTGTTTGATGCTGAATCTCCACATATTCCAGAGAGAGAGAGAGAGAGAGAGGAGGGAGGGAGGGAGGGGGCAACCGTAGGTGTTTGTGCATCAGTTTGATATAGGCATTTTTAAGGAGACTAAATTATGATAAACTATTTAGAAATTACCAACATCATGCAAGAATCCTGGTTGTCGAACAAGTTAACATGGCATAAACAATGTGAAAGGCTAGAAACATCCTGGGATTTCAAGTTCCCAAAAGTTTATGTGCGCATTAGGCTGTGTTTTCTTCTAAAGACAGATTAAACGGTAAAAGTTATTAAAATGTAATATATTTACATAACCATCAAATGCATAATTATGAGCTTAACTTTATAGTTAACGATTTTCTTCTTTGATTCTATCCTGGTTTAGAATAAAATATCTAACAAAGTTACTATTGTTATTTCCATCCTAGGATATATTTCTCACTTCACAAATTATTTGTGTCGATTAGAAATCTTGTTATACGTGCATAGATTTTAAATTACTATATATTTAGTATGCCTACGTGAGCAAACACTCGTAAGAATAGGGAGCATATAAGTATATGACATTACAAAGGGTGACTCTCCAAATCACCTGTAATATCAAAAGCTTCATATTTACCCGCGTCTCAAATGAATCATATTAAAGGTAAATAAAGTTATATGCATGAGAGAGAGAGAGAGAGAGAGAGAGAGAGAGAGAGAGAGAGAGAGAGAGAGAGAGAGAGAGAGAGAGAGAGAGAGAGAGAGAGAGAAGAGATACCATAACTCGGGGCTTGGTTTCTTAGTTATATTCTACGTGGGTGACAAATTATAACTCTCAAACATGCTTCGTATAGGTAATCAAGTTTTCTGTGATGTTTCACTTCATATTAACACATTATCTCCTGTTAAATCCAGGGATAATTCCCTGTTTGGCATAGAATTTGTCACTTACAACAATTATTCATGTGTAACCAAATCTTTTCCAAAGGAATCATGAAAAGCTGCGCATTTAGATTTATGCATCACAGCTTCTAGGGTAACTTTGTTGACACGAGTGACCAATGGAATGTAGGGAATACAAATTGAGATGGAAGGAGGTTGGTTGGGCAAGGGCTTAAAAATTTTAGGAGCATGAATTATCTTTGAACTATATCAGAACGTGTGGAAAATATATTATCAAGTTATGTGTGATTCTGCATGATGGTGTTGAGAGGAAGGCATGATTTATGGACGTAATGGCAAAACGGAAAACAGATGGTTGGATGAAGGGATGTTTTTAAAATACCATTGTAGCATCCTCAGAAAATAACCAATAATCATTATAAACAACATAATAACAGTACAATCCATTCCCAATGACAAATTAAAAGCAAGAAATTTACTAGAATTGGGATTTTTATGAAATGACTGAAATTTAATTGTGATTCCTATTTCACAAGTACATACAAATGTAAATGAAAATCAAGAATGTCTCGATTTGTTTATTAGTATTATTAACAACATAATTATTACACAGAATGAGAGCGAAGGGCTTTTGAAGGTTTTTGTTTCAATAATTTGTAATTTTTACCTTCTGTACAATTTTTTTTGGTACAATTCTTTAATTGTTGACAATTGTACATATTGGTTACATGTTTTAAATTGTTGAAATTTTCTCACAATTCGTCAATTTGTACATTTTTTGTGAAAAATTGTTTCTGCATATTTTTAGAAACGTTTTAAAAATTTTTTGTCAAATTTTACATTTGTTGTTGAATTTTTCAGACTTTAAATTTTACTTTCAAAATGTTATAAATTTTTACATTTTGTCTACAATAGTTTAAATTACATTTTATAAAATATTTCAAATATTTGACATTTTTAAGTTTAGAATTTTTATTTACAGCTTTGTAGATTTTACAATTTCTGTTTTTATACAAAATGTAATTTATTTTACTATTTACAGCATTTCTCATTTTTTGGTACAATTTTTGGAATTTATTTAATTTTGTATGCATTTTTTTACATTTTTCATTTAATTTTGTAGTTTTTTAATATTTTTAAAATTAACTTTTAATGTTATAATTTTTAACATTTCTACAAAAATTGTTCTTTTATTCCGTGTTCAGTTTCACTTTTATTCTGTTGTTTTTCAAGTTGTAAATATCGCTTTGTCAGGTGTGATCTCACCGCATTTACTCATTTTGATTTTTTTCTTCTGTGTTCAGTTTCACTTTAATTCCATTGTTTTTCTTTGTCGTAAATATTGCTTACCACATTTACTCAATTGTTATCAGTGGTATGTGTGACAGTAACTGATACTGGATTGAACTTTGCCCATGCCTGCAAAATAATAATAATAATAATAATAATAATAATAATAATAATAAATAAGGAAAAAAACGTCCACGGGATGTGACATACAGAAGAAAAATATATATTTACACCATAAATAATGTATTATGTATCTCTCTCTCATGATTACACATGCACATACAAAATACACACAGATCCACATACTCCATGCTGCTACATGTAATAACTTCAAAACCACATCTGACCAATATACGCGTGGCACTGAACATGTGCATGTATACTCATCATTTTATTCATTATGTAGGTGAGATTCATATTGATTTCGAAGGAATACTCTCTCTCTCTCTCTCTCTCTCTCTCTCATTGGTGATACATAATAGCACAGTGAAACATTCAATAACACATCAAAAATTTACGTTATATATCCATATCCAGATTTACACAGGCGCACACAAATATCTCTCTCTCTCTCTCTCTCTCTCTCTCTCTATATATATATATATATATATATATATATATATATATATATATATATATATATATAGAGAGAGAGAGAGAGAGAGAGAGAGAGAGAGAGAGAGAGAGAAAAAAAGAGGGCGAGAGAGAGATAGATATATAGACAGATAGATTGCTTCTGAGACACTTTTTAAAATAAAAATTCAGCCCTGGTTAACGTTGACTGAATTAGCATCTGAGTTCTTCCTCGCAGATAGTTAGTGTAAATGTTATAGGAAAGAAAATATCTTTTGCGTTTAATAAAATTGTGAAGTATGTAAAAGAGGTGTCAGTATTATTAATATTGGACAGTTTTGTGCATGCATCTGCCATGTTGTAATATAATATAAAAAAAGAAACACAAATTCCCCAAAATCATTACTTTCCCTCTCGTGTATGCATACACAGAGCATTAAATACAAATATAGTGAAAAGGAAGTTCGCAGAAAAATTATATATCTTGCATGTATGGGCGTCCGCATGAATGTTTCTGGGGGAGGAGGGGAAGCAATTTCAAACTTAAAAAAAAAGTTCAAAAAAAAATTCACTTTCATAACCTGCTGAACTTGGGTCAAATAAATATTGAAACACAGTATAAAATCCTTTAAAAGCGAAAAAAAAAAAAAGAAGAAAAAACAACACCATTTTGGAACTATGTGAAAGCAGATGGTGTCAAGTTGCTACGCAGACAGCAATTTCGAATGCTGAATAGGACCTGAACCCACCCACTCATCCACCACCCCAAGAAGATTACCCGCTTATATTCACTACTCATCATCTGTGAAAATATAATTATTTGCAAGCACATTTTAAATTTGCACTCGCATATATTAATTCGCATTATTTTAGATGGTGAATCTCGACGTGGTTTTTTTTTCTCCAAATATTTATTTGCTTGAGGAAAATTCAGCAATTATTTAAACTTGGGTTCTAATCTGTATATTTGGAGGTATTTGCCACATTCAAAAGGTTAGTAAAAACAGAAAAGAAACAAATATATTCCCTTCCGTGAATCGAACCTGTTTTTTTTTTTCCTTCTGCTACTTGTGCAAGTACTATAAGTTAAATAATTATATTGGATTACATGGTCAATCTAGAGTTTTGACGTCTACTTCTGTTCAACAATCCCTCTTTTAACTGACCATTGAAATAATTTTTCCAATATTTTTTAGTTTTTTTAAATTCGCAATGTTCAGGCACGTTAAACAATACATTGTTACTTAATATAGACGCCTCTCAGTTTCTGTTTATTTTTTTCCCGAATCCCCTCTGGCGCATCTAAAAAAAAAAAACAGCTATGTGCGCAAATAAAGTTAAAATTTAGAAAGGATAAATACTGAAATACTGTAAGAAAGAAACGAATAAGATTGTTTAAAATATCGTTTTGTTGTTTCTTCTGAATTTTGAATACACTACAGGTAGAATAAAATAAAATGCGGTAGAAAATGCATTTTTTATTATTTTTACGCGTAGTGGAGATCGAGGTACAAACAGTGCCACATGAACAAAATGCTAACGCTACGTAAACAGTAAAACTCCTGAATGTTTGGTTTTTATGGTATCAGCGCAACCTTCTTCCAGGATGATATTATGAAGGCAAGTTTGCTTATAAGAAATACACAGTCTACTGAAATGTCTTCGTGGAGCAAGACTGCGCTTGTGTCTAATTTGGAGTACGAAGTTGCTAAACGCAGCATTTATTTTGCAATTTTCAACACCAGCCCATTTTCAAGGGTCGTTTTTTACTATGAATTGGAGATCTATAAACATAATGAATGTAGATGAGTTTAATTGTTATGTTAAATAACACAATTAGACAAAGAGTTATGAAATTGAACAATATTTATTTTTTCACTAAACAAGGGGGCAGAAAACAGCCTTTATTCAATATAGTCCTTTGCTAAATTTGTTAAATTGTTACAATTGTTTACATTTTCCTTTTTTTGATGTAAATATTTTATTTTTAAATTTTGCTTGTATTTTATTTTTAAAATTCTTTGAATTTATTTTTACATTTTCATTACAACTTTTAAATTAAAATAATCTCATCTTTTGATTTATTTTTTACATAATTCGATTTTTTTATTTTTATTTATAAATTGTATTAATACTGAAACTCTCTTGCAGCAGAGCAATCAATCCTTCCTACTTTATTACTTTCCTAACAGACAAGTTTAAAGAAAAATTCAATGTAAAAAAATCACCTCTGAAGTGAACTTCATTATCTCGTCACACAGTTCAGACACTGCTCCCTGAAATCCAGTGGTCTGTGCTAAATATGAGCTTTCACATCGAAAATCTAAAGACTTTCGAGCCTATGTCATCAATTCAAATGACTGTCATTGACCAGAAACCCGTTGGTTGTCTGTCTACTTTTCCAACAACATGGTGGAATATTTTGATTTGCAAGAATTATCCTCCATCAAAGACAATATCACAGACTTTATGAGAAGAAATGCTGTTTCCACCCAATTCAATAATGTGTGATTGCAAGGTTTAAATTCGATGATGTGTGGACAATATTGCAATTTTTTCTTCATCAACGAAGCTTTGGATTCACTTTTGAAAAAAACTGTCTTGCTTTGGATCCCATTTCCCTAGAAACTATGAAAATACAGAAATGTGATTTTGTGATATTTTTGTATCTCGTTTTGATTAGTTCAAATACGTAATGTCCATCAAGAGAAAGACGAAATCAGCCTAGATCATTCGAATGCAGGTCCCACTTACCAATTTTGTTAATCTTGTAAATAGATTTATGTTTAGACTTTTAAATTTGTATTTGTCTCGATTTATGAATTAAAATATTCCACATTAAAGGAGCGGACTGCCTTAATACTCTATCTTCATTCTTTGTTAATAATTGATTAAATGAGGCTTAGTTTTAAAAAAAATTTATTTAGACAAAAAATGTACTGTTTGTTGTTTTGTGACTATTTTATGAATCCGGTTTTTTAATTCTTACATACTCTTTCACTGGCTCTTTCAAACTTTTCTAAGGAGATGTATCTTTCATGTCCATGTTTCCTTCACAAATATCTACTGAACCTTATTGATGTTTTCCTTCACATCCGTGTGACTCATTCTGATTTTGTTTTAAAAAGTGTTTTTAAATTCGTTTCTTTTTTTCTTAAAAATATTTTGAATTTGTTTTTTCGTTTTATTTATCTGGGGATTTGAAACATTTTAAAAATGTTTTAAATGTATTTAAAAAAAGTCTAGTATACATTATGTATGATGGTTTTAATTATGTTGCTAAATTTTTTTATGATTTTAAAAATTTTGTTTTGTTCATTTTAATTTTTGAAAAGTTTGTAAACAATTTATGGGGAATTTATTTTTAATATTTGTTTTACATTTGTTTTTAAAAAAATTAATTTGTACACTTTTTCACATTCATTTTTGTAATTTTTTTAAGTGCAGCAAACTTTTTTTAAAAAATTATTTGTGAACATGCACAAACTGTTTTAAACATTTTTCTGTGTGCATGCACACCAGACATGATGGGATAACTCTACTGACTTCACCCACCGCTAGGCCATACTGGGATATCTCTATTGACACCATTTACAAGTATAAAATAATACCAGAGAATTAACATTACGGTGGCAATCCTGCCATTAAGTGTGCTGGATCCCCAAAAGACCCATTATGTTGAATTCCACTTACATCTCATAGTGCCTATCTAATGTTAAATTCCCCTTTTTCACCATACTGTCCCCAACGTTAATCTTATGGCGTTTTTAATATTAAATTCCCGTTTCTTCCCATACCGTCACAATCCAAGATGGGCGGAGAGTGGACTTTTCCGTTTGTCCCCATAACTGTCCCATTTGCCTTCATATTGTTCCCCATAAGTACTAATTGAGTCCTGATTGTCAAATTTATTACCAAAAACAGTTTAGGAATTCACTACATGGTAACTAGTGAACAAACACAGAGTACAATTTTATACAAGGTTTTCAGGTCTTAATTGGTCAACAGGTTCAAACATTACTCTGCCATTTTCTTAATAAGCAGTTTTCTCCGATTCGACACAATTTCTAAAAGATTTTGTATATTGATGAGAATGATTCAGACTTCTTGGTTTTTCTCATTGTACTGTCACTGAAAAAAAACGAGAAATCTGCAAGCACAAAATTAGAGCACATCCCTTCAGTCAACCTCTATTTTGCTTGAATATGGCCAAGACACAGCAGAACAATATCTTTAGAGTCTGCAGTAAGCTATCAACTCAGTGTAACAACAGACCCAAGGAAAAACGATTTTTAGAAAAAATATTAATATTCTTTTTACGGTTCTCCTAAATCGGACTGGAAGCCTATTGCTCTACCACAATTTCGATTGTTTGTCTGGTAGAACTTGCTGACCTACTTTTCATCGACTATGGCACAGAGTAATAAATATTGAGATTACATTAAATTAATACACAAGACAAATATTTCTTAGTCATCCTCAGGGACAACAGTTTTCAACTAGAGCAATAAAGTTGTAATCCAAGTTTATATTTAGCACCTGAACCACAGAGATGAAATTTGTTACCAACAACCTTATTACAATTCCAATTGTCTTGACAATATATCGTTGACACACAAATCGTCAATGATGCGTGCATTATTAGACAGGTAAATAACCATTCACTTTTTAGAAACACTCTTCTTTTAAAACAGAAACAAGCTTTTATCAATTGCATTAATGGGCATGGCATAGTCACAGAAGCAAAGGTTTGCACCTTCTACTCTATGTCGATCTGAAGCATTTTTAAAAAAAAAAATCATTTTTGTTGATGCTACAGAAGATGAGACAACAATATGACTTGAAAGTGAAGCAGCAAGGTTTAATACAAATAGATATTCCTCTATAAAATACTTGAACATACATGCCATAACACGACGTGTCACATGAAAAACACGATTTTGGACTCCCAAACCCCCGACACGGTCGTGTTTCGAAAAACACGATTTTCAGCAATCTTAGAGAAGGAAAAAAAATTCCCGCAAAAAAAGTAAATTTCTTGATCACAATTATGTATGCCCGTAATCTGTGGTATGTATAAACAGTAAATAGTCTTGCTCAGAGCTCATGTAAAACTCCTCGGGGCAGTTTATATAGATGTTTCAGAGACAATTAAAAGGTGTGGCTGTAAGCGATAAATAGACACCTTTCAGGGAGAACTACTGAATTAGCTCACAATAGCTAGGGTGATGTGTTGTGTCAAATTCTTTGAGCACTGCTGAGGGAGAGCCCATTAGTCTAATTTGCATAGGTAAAGTACACTAAGTGGAACAACCCAATTTGTCTGAAGTTAAATACATCAAACAGATGCGAGTTGAAAGACAAATGTTATTACATACACATCACTGACTGCATTGAATGAAAATGTTGAAGCCGTCTTTATTAAAGTTTGTGATCAGCATCAATGTTTCTTTGAAGTCGGATTTTATTCCATATATAAAATTCAAAACATGATTATTTTGGTAGATTGAATCATTCAATCTCTAGGCCTAACGCAGTGTTGCACCTAGGATCCAAAGGTCAACGTACAGTGTTCCTCACCCTCCAGAATTGGGGGACACACAACATTTTAAAGGGACTAAGGAATATTGTAGTAAAGTGCAAAAAAAAAATGAGATAATCTTATTTGCTTCGACAGTTTTGCCACCTTAACTTTCTCGTATTTTCCTTGGAAATTTACATGATTGCAATAAACGTTTTATCATGTGATCAAGTAACTCATGAAAACATTTACATGTTTGAATATCAGGTTAATCTGAAATGAACTGCACCAAGGAATTTTAATAATATAAAAGTATTAAATCAGTAATCAAATGACAGATTGTGTATTTGCATACATTGGTACCTTTTTTCATTAATTCAGCATGAGAATAAATTAAATCTTCACTGCCGTAGGCGTGACTTTAACCTCGAAAATATGTTACAATAGCGGCGGTCAAAGACTTTAGCAACTCGAGCGACTACCACAAACCTTAAATGTTTTCACTGCCAGATTCATTGTTTTGAAATGGATATTCATTGTCATCTTACAGGTTTTATCACTTTTAGCGACTTTGGACATTGGTTGCGCCAACATAGATGTTGATGCACATTCGCGAAGGAAAAGTGTAGGCATATTTGTGAACACAAATGACACTTGCATTACCGTCAGACCAACTGCTGAAAGGAGCAAAGACTACATGTAATTAAAACTACATTTCACTGCCCAATGGATTTTAAAGGGAGTAAGTTGGTGTATTTTTTTATTTAATGTCTGTGAGGTTGTGACCATGTTTGTGGTGATGTTATTTCACAATGCTAAGTCTACCCTTTTTTTTTATATATATATTTTTTTTGTAAGTATATTAAATGCTTCAGTGAAAACAGATGGTATTTTCTTTTATTCAGATTTGAATTTCCAATCATTTGCTATAAGCTGATTTGAAAAGATAACTTATTCTCATTTGGATGCCGTCACTTTTGGGGGTCACATGCACTGACCCCCCTTGGGACCTAAAAACACACTTTTTGGGTCTCAAAAACCCCCAACACTGTCTGGAAATATGGCAAGTATGCTTGAAAAGATTTAGCTGACAATATCTTATTTCTACCTCATCATCGAATCATGCAAAGCACAATGAGTTTGGACTCACAGAGTATGAGAGTTTCTCCTCTTCTGGCTCGTTTTTGAAATACAATTTGGAGGGCCTGGTTAGATTTTACTCTCATGGGCCTAATTCCTCATCATATATACAAGACGATCATAGAAAATATATTTTTTTGCACATAGTCAAATTATCTATGCTTTAAGACAAGCTAATTTGAAGAGATATGTAATAAGTTTTGCTTCTTATGCACTGTCAAGGTTACCATAGAAACTGACAAAATAATTATATTTGGTCTAAGAAAAATGGCAAATCCGACATAACTTTTTCAATCGGCCAATATGGGGCTACAATATAATTTACATTTTGTTTTACAATTGGTAATAGTATTCCACAAAATCTGGCTCCCGGCCACTATATTGTGCAGGCTCAAGTTCGATATCCTTATAACGTATTTCTTGGATAATTTTTTGAAGTTTTTTTGTCACCCCAGATTTGTGGCTTAGCTCAATTTATACACATTTGATTTAATGTTCTATCGCTACCTACTATCCACTTATCTGCCCTCCTACCTATCTAAGTATCCACTTACCTACCTACCAACCTGCATACCAATAGACCAACATTATATTACATCCATCCATCCATTCAGTCATACAAACTTACTTACTTATTTACCTATTTCCGTGTATGAAGGTTACATTTGTCATACATACATGCACTTGGGACCACAATATGTGGCCAGTCTGGGGAGAAGGCATTTTACAGAGGGGACAGTTTTCATTGCATTTATCCTACCTCGGACAAAACTCCATTGAACAATGCTCTGACATATTTAGAGTTCCCATTTCGATTAAAGAAATTGCAAGACGGAATGTTAGATGTATGATCTTGTACTTGTTGGGGTCCATTATTACACTACTGAACCAGCTTCAGGACAGAAGATTGTACTTACAGTGTCTGTGCATTTATATCCGAGTGGAGGATGTCACCAAAATTACTTTAAGTATGGCACTAGTTTAAAGTTTTTTCAACTTTACATCAGGTGAAATAGTAACATTCTCTCTCTCTCTCTCTCATAACGTTAAGCTCTTTTTCAAGTCACTTCATTTCTGCTAATGTCAATACAATAAGGATAATGTAGAAAGCTGGATAGTGGAAGTGTTATCTACAAGGATTGTTCTGAGACGTATATATTAAGCAACGATAGCTCAGTTGGTAGAGCATTAGACTTGTAATCCAAGGTTCGGGGGTTCAATACCCTGACCAGCCCAGGCTGGCTGTCTCAGTGTATCCTTGTGAAAGGCACTTAGCTCCCATTTCCTTGGCATGATATAGCCAATAATGTGTTAAAAATGCCTTAAAAACCTACAAAAACAAAACAAACAGTATCTATTTAATAAAGCAGCTTTATCAAGGCTTAAGTAAAAATGTTCATTTTTATATATTGTATTGTGTATTTATTTGTATTGTGTACTGGTTCAGAAATGTTCTTTCTACATTCCTCCAGACTCTTGGACAAAAGGTGCAATCCTGAAGGGTATTTGCAAATTTATTAAAATACTCTTTTAACTTGGTGTTAAGATGGGTTTTTTGGCCAAGTGGTGTATTCTTTTCCATTGTCAAATTAATTTCCTACTACTGTGTATCCACGGAGGATCTCCGAGACAAATCATTATTTGAGTGGGAATGGCATATTGGGCTACTTTTAAAATATTGATAGAAATCTAATAGACCTGTTAACCCTTTACTGCATAATGATACCTTTTGATGCCTTTCATGACAAGTCCAATTAAGATACCCAGTACAACCAAAATTAAGTCTTTGTACCCATAACTATCACTTATACAGCTTCGAGAATGTATCTAGAAAATAAACATGAAGCAAATAATTAGTTTAATTGCAGGATTAAAGCAACTGCGCAGTTCAATCTACACTCATCCATTGTATGTAACAGTGTATCCGCCATTTGTAAACACGTGCTCTGCATCCCGCGGTTTGCAACATTAAGTCATTTGAAATTCTGAATAGTACAGTTGAAAGACTTTTGATAACATACACGGGAATATGCCATTCTTTGAGTCAGTGCAGTTAATTGTTATCAAGGTTTCACCAAAAAAGAGGAATATTAGAGCAAACTTCAAACTTTGGAACAAGGTTATATGCTAAAAATAAGTTCCTGTGTTCACTTCTTAAGTTCATATCTATCATTTCAGCAAAAAGATATAACCAAGAATCACCAATTTCTCAAAAATATGGATTTTTTATATTTAAGAAACATTTACTCGCTAATTGTAATACTAATCAATACGAAAAATATACAAATGAAGTCCTCGAATATTCGGATTTTTTTTTAGAAACAAGGAAAAACCATTAGTCACATGGCACGGAAAATTCTGCTAATCTCTACTAATGGATAGGGCATGTTTATCGCGTTAAATTTAGGATTTGTCCTTAGAGAAACGTGTGTCAATACTTTAAATCTTTATTGAATATCACATATCATTTTGAAATCATTATAGTTCATAATTTGTTGAATTTCACATGAAAGTTGATGCATGATAGCGAGTCCCTCAATGATTGAATCTAGCACTTCACATTTCGAAAACCATTAAAATCGTGAAATATACTAACTATTGCACATCAATACTGATTTCATGCTCGATTGCCCCCCCTCCCCCTCTGAGTTTTCAAAGATGTGCTGGAACCCTTGTTTTAAATCAGTAGCAATATTTAATTACTGCTCCCAAGAACACATTTCAAGCTTCTTCTGCAGTGATAATGAGAGGGTAGAATGGTGGGTTTTACTATTTTGAAAATTCGTCGACCTTTATCAGCATAGAAAATTCAGAAGAATAAAACTAAGCTAACATCATACTTTTTCATTAATAAAGAGAAGAGAAAAATGAATTTCATATTGGTCTATGAATAACTTGCTGAACAACAAAAATAATCATACCAAATGGATATAAGAACATAATGAGGTATATACGACACTTTATCATTTAAGTTACATGATTTTTGCTTAACAGAAAATGTGTCTGGTTTTAGATTTACAGAATACAGTACATACAATATAATAAAATATTTAATACAGAATATAATACATACAAGTAATTTGAAACAATCCAATTAGGAAAGCTTGAGAATTGAAAAAAACACTAGACTTGTTTGTGCAATCAAGAGATATCATTTCAGCAGCACGCATAACATAATCTTGTCAGTAAATCTAAATTTTAGTGAAAGGGGAAAAATTAAAGAAACGTTTTTCTATCTGTCACAGATGCTAAAGGGCACATACTAACAAGGTAACCATTTAAATAGACAAATAAAATAATTTATCCACTCATTATTTGGCTTCATTTTATAAAGTTATTGTTGGTGATTATTTCAATATACATGTATCATTATTATGTCCTATTTATTCAAGCTTTACTTCACAGAATTTCCAATAGTTTTTACCTATGCAAGCCTGTAGACTGTGAAATAAAACAAAATTGTATAATATTTTAGATTTAATTAAATACTTGTTTAAAGACATCCAGTTATGTGCTTTTTTTGTCATTGTTTAGAATGATGTGATAAGTTAACAAGAATGGTGATACAAGTACAAACTGAATACATTTCACATGGATATTTTATTGGTCAATTATGTTCTACACATTTTTGGGCTGTCACGATTTCAAAGACATACATACCCAGTACCACTGACTGTCTTCAGTCAAAATATTCTTCCTCTTAATGTTCATTCTTATTGAAAATTATTTAATGATGTTTATTCCATATGTCAGTAATGATATTTGTCTTCTTTATTATTTGCTCATAATAAAATGTTTAATGATTCCCAATAAGTAAAACATATAATATGCCCGAATAATGTATGATAATTACATGTCTTAATTTTCTTCTTAATCCACAACAGGACATTGTGAAATAAAAGATAAATGTACCTTCTTTGTTCTTTTCATTACTTGTGAGTAGTGTGATCAGATACTGATCTTTGGGAATATTTCAAGGTTTATTAAAATATTTTCTAAAATTAAAATTGTATACAGCAGTTCATATTTTTTAATAATCCTTCAAGATTTGTCATCTTTGGCACTCAGTATTCAAACAAGATATAAATAAAGGGATATCCTACCACATTTGGCTCTAATGCCCTCCCCTCTGCCCTTTCTACTAGCCCACCTCCATTGTCCAGATCACTGAAAAACCTACTTAAAACTGTGTTATGTTCTATTAATTTCATATATTATTGTTTTATTTAATATAGAATACTTCTTACTCGTTCTTTATTTTTAAAAGGACATCCTAAATATTGTGACCCAAAAGTGTGTACTTTGGTTGAAAAATACATATACCGGTATGCCCTTTTTGTTATGTTCGAAAGATTGCCCCTTTGCCCAAAAATGTGCCCCTATTGTAAAAGGTGCACCTCTGAAATTTGATTTTTTTATAATTTAATTTTTATAGGACTCAAGTGTTCAGTTTTAAATAAGCTAGCTTGAAGGAAATTAAATTCTTTCCATTGCCCATGTTATATATATATATATATATATATATATATATATATATATATAGTTACGGAATTATATACCATTTTTCTTTTAATAATGGTATAGTTTATTAGTTTGTGATCTCTGTTCTTAGTCTAACAGCTGTCGTCTTGCCACGAGTACACATACGGTAAATTGGATCAATATTTCACTGAAACATTAGTATGTCAAGTGATCCAGCACATGAAGGTATGAACTTCTGACCTAGATTCTACGAGTAAACACTTTATTGACCGTTGAAAACGTTAGTACACTGGTACTTTAGAGATGTCATGCATAACCTTGTTTCTGATTGGTTTGGAGAAGGTTGTTTCTAGAAGGATTAAATGGGTTTTTATTTTGATTCTGCATATTAAGAGACTATATAATAGGATTTATAGCAGCATTCTAGCATTCTTAGCATAGTTTGACAGCCTGAGAGGTCATAAACGAATTTGGTTCAATTTGTGTGTGGATATATTGTTTTAGTGTAATATATTTTCATACAGTACATTCTGGATTAGTACTGTTTCTTCAACTTTAGTAATTATACAGCTCTGTGGAATTATCGGAAACATTTCTAGAACTTGTGTTATCCCATATTCACAAGGACTATTTGGAATTTATAAAACTTGGATATAACTGACTCTTTTTAACACATTAGTACAGAAAAGGTTTCATTTGGAACCTCTTCATTCGGAATATTTGGATTAACTTCCGGATCAGTGAACTTTAGAACAATTTATGACTTTTAAGGATATTCTATACTGTAAGTTATTTTTAATTCTTTCACTTTAATTGTTTGTTGAAATATTTTAATATTTTAGGAAATTAAATATTGTATTTTAAATCTTGAAAGCTTGTTCGAGTCTTTTCTTTTGTTATATTACCCCTAGTCGTAACAATATATATATATATATATATATATATATATATATATATATATATATATATATATTGAAACTACTATCCGATCTTGAAATGCAAATATTAATTTCAACAACTGATACAAGTGAGATTCTTTCTTTCTTTTGACAACAGTTTTTTTTTCATTAAAAAAATTCCAAAGTCAAAAGAGAACATGATTAATTATTTTCTGATTATGTTCTCTAATACACGAATATTAAAATCATGTGCTTCCTAAGAAACTACAGAAACAGATTTCTCATGATATTCTTTGCACCTGCTAGATTATTAATAATTCACAGTTCAGTCTCACTGCCAGAAAGTACTGTATTTTTACCAAGTTAGTTTATACCTAAAATATATTTGTTTATTTTTAGCTTTTAAACTTTGAATTTACCAATTTATACATTTATATGCTCTGTCAATCATTAGTATTAATGACAGGATTTTAGAACTTGGGTTGTACTGCTTTCTGACATCTTGAGTACACATGCATTTACATGGTTTATACATCCAAAACAATTATTATAAGTCAGCAAGCTGGTGAAATACTTCATATAGAAAGATCTAATTGAATGGTACACTTAAATTGTGTTGGGTTAAGTAAGTAGCACATTTCTTTTGTAGAGTTGATGGCTTGATGTACATCATGTTATCATTTTTGATGAATGAACAATAGATTTAAAAGAGCAAACATGGATTTTGAGGATTGTTCAATAAATTTAAATTTGTTTTTGGTATGTAAACTTAAGGCATTCATCATAAAATCTGCTTGCTTCCATGCTGCAAGTCAATAAATCCATGATTATCTACAATAATTCCTGCTTATTTAAAGTTTGCAACAACAGCAAAATATGGTAACACATTTTAAAGCTGATATTCAAAATTTTTGTGTGGATACAATTATGATCTTAGCAGAGATGCTGTCAGAAATTTTCTTAAGAGGGGGAGGTCCCCCACACCAACCCTCGGGGGGGGGGGGGGGGGGGATCATCGGGGGAGGGGGGCAAGGGTAAACTAAGCTGAATGGTAGAAGATGGGTGACAACATTATTATAAGGTGTAGAAACACCCAATTTAAAACAAGCATTTAATGATTTTGTATCACTTCTTTGACAATAAATGTATAAGGTAGCTGCATACCTAATTGTTGCTCAGCTGATAAATATTCTTCTTTGTTTCTTATCACTGCCCTTCAAATATGGCTTTGCAAACTGAAAATAATTTACTGGACCACACACATCTGTATAGTCATCAGTTTATTTATTGTTTCAGATGTTAGCCCAATGGCCTTTGAAACTCTATCACTGTAGTAGGAAAATGTCAGAATATCTTAGAGAACAAAAATGGGGAAAAAAAATACTTAATCCGAATTATATATCTTCATAGGATTTTATTTTGTTTTGTTCTCAGATATTCCGACATTTTCTTACTAAAGTGATAGAGTTTTAAAGGTCTGTGGTTACCCTATTTCGCCGAGTAGTGTGAATTTTGCTTTGAGAACTGAATCACCTTTCACAATCAGTTTTTCGTAAAGGCAAGAACTGCTGCAATTATGACCAGTCTGAATATTTTCGGGAACTGGTTTTCAGGTATCCAAAACACAATTTTCCACAATTCAGGCATGTTGTTCCTTGGATATTTCTGTCAATGTATCAGAATTTCTGCATGGCCTAAACCGTAGTAAACGACATCATGCCGGTTATTTCTGTATCACAGCTTTCTGCGCTATGTTCAGTTGGCAACAAACAGTCAGATATTTCATCCTCCCTAGTTTCGTCCTTAACAGATGATCTTTCCATCTCGCTGAGTTTCATAAAGAAATCTGTTATATTTTGTTTCAACATAACGCACTACTGTCGCGCTTTAGATATTTCGATCGATGGATCAATTTACTACACAGCACCAGGAAACAATTCAATCAGAATACCTCCATAGTTTCTGCAATACTCCAACAGATCTCCATCATAAATGTGCTTGTATTCAAACAATATTCTCCATAGATATAGGATTAATTGAGATCATGGAGAAAAGTCAAAAAAGACGATCTGATCAACCTAATTAAAAAACAAAAAATAAAAAAGTCGCGCATTGGGTTCAAGAAATCGCGGGAAGCACAGATAACTTGCGCGATCTTTCCCCCATTGGCTTTTACAAGTTGCGTGACTCTCTATCACTTTTGCGATAAACCCGCGGCCTGGCAGCATCTCTGTCTTAGTATATAAGAGCTTGGTTCATCATCAGTGTTCATCGTGGTATATTCTTTTTGTCTGGATCAAAATAATGCAGTACCCAAGTACATGCATATATATATATATATATATATGTGTGAATAAACATGCATAAGATTAATTATACTACTTTTTATCTTCATGATTTTATATATTGTTTGTCATTCTTTGGCTTTCTTTCAACTTCTATTGAACTTGAAAATAGGCATTCATATTTTGGAGATGTTATAAAATCAGTTTAAATATCTTAATATTATCGCTGCATTTTTTTTAACTGTTACTACAGCAACCAAGCTATTTGGTACAAATTTCAACAAATTCAATGATAGACCAAAATCCTTTTTATATTTGAAATGCTTAAGACCATGTGAGTACATTCAAGAAAAATATAAGCACAGAATATACAGCCAAAACTTTATCGACTTAAGTGTTCAATCTTAAAACTTCACTGAAAACAAAACACCCATTATGCCGATATTTGGTGGAACTTGGACAAGACTAATACTAAGAAAATCTTACTTTTTTCAATCATAAATTGAAAAAATTCAGAGCATGACTGATTTGACAAGAAAGTAGTAAGCAGTATATAAATGAATACTGAAAAATATGTAATTTAGTCAGGATTTTTACACATTCTGGGCTGGATTTGGTTCCTATGGCAACCAACCATTTTATCCCATGTATGCTGAAATAAAGTATACCCAATATCCATCCAGTGTCCAAAACAAATTTCCCACTATAAAGGATATTATTATTGCACAAGAAGTAAACTCAAAAGGGATGCCAAATTATTGAATTAATGGATAAATTCTATGCAAATCAGGCAGTTCAACCTACAGACTAAGGCACAGTATAGGGTGAATGTATCAAAAGATTCGAAAAATCCCAATTTGCTCTATATAATAGATTTCTGTCCATTTCGGAATTAGCAGCTTTATGGTCCATATTTTGCATTTAAAGATACATTGCCGACCATTCATAAAGTTTGTCGAACAATATTCAGGGTTCTGGACACAAAACTGTCAGAACCAGCTATCAGTATTGGAATGAGAGACTATGGGAAGATGACTGAAATTATGGAGAGTGCTTGGCAAACTAGTGACAGACTTCTGTCTGTTTTCACCTTCTCTAAGGTGGCTACTTGTAATATTTGGAGTTGGGTGGATTGGGGAAGGGGGTAACCATGGTAGCTCAGTTGGTGGAGCATTAGACTTGTATTCCAAGGGTCATGCATTTGATACCCACCCAGGCAACTCATGTCAGTCCTTGGGAAAGGCACTTAACTATCATTTCCTCTGCACGATATAACCAATAATGTGCTAAAAGTACTATTAAAAACCAATGTTCCAATTTCACTATATTTCTGTCTATCCTGGGACAACTATTGTTTCCATAAGTGGATCATCATCAGACTTTGCCCACAACTGAGGGTGAACATCGTAGTAATTAAAGGTCGCAGGAATCATTGCTTTAAATTTTGGGTGGGAGGTCAGTGGTAAGGTTTGATTCTGGCAGTATCAACTGTTGTCAAGGATGAGTTGTCATCAGACATTGCAAAGAAGTTGACTTTGGGATACAAAATACCTCTTGGATCTGGAGGTCAAAAGATCCAAGTCGAGATCATAGTGGTCATTTGGTTGGAACTTTTGGGAGGGGGTGGGGAATTTGTCCTTGAATAGGCATTAGACTGAACCAGATTCACCTTTGGATCTTGGGGACAACACATCAAATAGTCAATTTGAGGTTAAAGAATGAATTCTCTTTAGCATTAGCTCGCCTGGCTATAAAGCCAAGTGAGCTTAGAGTATAGCAGACCTGCAAATCCTAGCAAGACCTTCTCAATAAGACAGTCAAAATTTTTCCGGAAGTTAGACCAATTTTCAGTAAGGTGTAAAACATTTCATGTACTGCTATTGTCGACATAGAAACATGCATTTACAAACTTCAGATATTGATCTGAGACTAATGCAGTGAAGGCTAACTTTATGCTCAACTAAAAAAACGTTTGAAAAGTACTCTTAGACCTTTATTACCTCCAGTACAGTTTCAGAAACTGCAGTTCCAAACCCCATTGTTCTCAAAGGGTTATTGTTAGATCTCTCAACTTGACGCAATCTTTGGGTTTGTTTTGTTTTTTCAATTTCAAGTGGCGATAGCAATCATCTCTCCCACCACGAGATATACTCAAATCAACACTACATGATGTCCAATAAACGTAACTGTTACCTTTCCTGCTGACTGTTAAAACTTTTTCAGAGTGTTTTTGTTCATTACACGCCTAATCTAGAAAATGCTATAAGCACCAGCTTGATCATGCAGGCATTTTGCATGAACAATATGGGCAGTTCAAAGCAACTCCACTGAACCTAATATGAAACCAGAAGCTGGATCCAGCACAGACAAGCCAGTTTCCGGATTGACCACAGTGATTGTATTTTTGTAATTTTGCTATTTATTCCAAAAGTCCATAATTTAAGGGTAATTTCAATAAGACTTATGGTCAAATCGTAAAGGTTTGGCAGGTCTGGTATAGTCAAGAGTCCATCATGCATCGTCTATCCTTCAACAATTCCTTACATGTAGCACAAGCATTTTTAGCCTTCATTAGTAGGTCATTGCCTGGATTATATTTGTGGCAGTTCTCATCATTGTTGATCTCAACGCTTACGAGATGGTGCATCATTAATGCATCCAGGTTTCCTTTGGCAGTTTTAGTACAACTCTACCAAGTCCATCAAGAAGTTTTACATTGTTTTGTGCCTGTGGGTAGATTCAGGTTGCTGGCTGTCCGCCAGAACTGCTCAAGATTGGTGCTATCTGGGTCGAACTGGGAAGTTCTTTCTAAAATTGACTTTACAGGAATGGCAGAATGCACATTAATGGTCTTTTGAACTTGAATCCATCAACTGACATTCCTGTTTCCATCCATTATTGAACTTTGTGTGATATTTCAGTTGTTTAGATTTTGTCATTTTAGCATTGGGAGATAATGCACGCTTAGATATCTTGACAAACTTTAAATACCAAAGCCAAACCAACCCATTTTATGCCACTTGAGCTCTTCAGTAATATTAATCCAACCATAATCTATTAATGTCTTCTGATTAGTACACACAGTATAATCCATCTCAACAAACTTTAAACACTGAAGCCAAACCAACCCTGCCTAAACAATCCAAATAATGTGAATCATTTTATGCTGCTTAAGCTTTTTAGTAATCCAACCATAATCCATTATAACATCTTTAATCTTTTCCGAATTACTACTGATCATACATAGTATCATCCAATGCTTACTTTTAGGTTATTTTCTTTTTTTGTTTCTTTTTTTTTTATAGAATATTCTCAAATTTATATGATGTGTAGGATTAAAGAGATGATAATAAAATGACAAGTACAGCTTTTTATTGCTTTATTTATATTTTTGTAATGTACCAATGGCTGGCATGTTGTACATTTAGTTCAATTCTCTGGAATTTAAAACTCGTGTACTATTATTATGGCATCATAATAGTTAACAAATTATTTTTGACCAAGCACAAATAGGTATTTATCATTTGCACATAGAAGTAAATAATGAGATTGTTTGGCCAAGTTTTATTAATTGGTGTATACAAACATAGGACCAGAAAAAAGAAGACAAAGAAGACATAAGGTATGTAGTCTAGAACTAAAGTTGTCTAGTGTGAAATATTTTTGTTCTATTCTGGGTCACTGTGACCTAGATCTTTGATCTTTTGACCCCCAAATCAAAAGGCTTCTTTCTGCCTTCAAGTGCAGTCAACCATAAAGTTTAGTCAAGGTATGCATGGTTCCCACGCTTTTTGAAAGAAATATTTCCAGATCTTTTCCAGGATGAAATTCATATTTTCAAGGTTCATTTATGACCATTACTGAACGGAATCAAAGAACATTTTAACTTAGAAAACGTGCATTTTTCAAATAAAAAGCTGAGACTCTCCCATAACATCTGAATTGGACATACAACCATGTATTAAACCACAAAATGTAACACAAGAAATGAGTTTAACTATATAAATTCATATAAATAATATAATTCATACAAGTCATTTCAATTTGCAAAATAACAATTTTAACTTTACTCTGCTGAACTGCATATGTTGGTATGAGGAAATAATAAAAGAATAAACAACTGAAATTAGTTTTCTTTTTTCAAACTTTTAATTCTAAAGAAATCCGAATAATCAGTTGTACATTAAGATAGCAATGTCTCAAGTACAACATCTATTAACTGATTTAGCATATAATTATGGAATATAAATGTTACTGGAGTCAGCAAATTCAAAACCAAATACAAGGAATTGGCACATGTACCACTTGAAATCTACATGCATGATATAGAAAGTAAATGTTTCCTATCACAGTATAAAAATAAAAAAAAACTGGAAAATATTACGTTGTCATCTAAAATCAGCATCAGTTATATACTCATCTTGGCTGATTGAGATTCAGTGGAAAATGTTGAGACTAGATTAGACTTTTTATTACATGCATACATTTTTTGAAGGGAAGCAGTTCAATGAAGTTCACGCTCAACTCAAGGTAGAACTCCACCTGGAAATATGACCAAACAGTTATATTACATATTATTTAGCAAATGTACTTTTTAATTGAAATTCTTCTTAACAACCTCAAATTCCTCCTTTTTATCTTTAACTTGTCTACGCACTGTTGGATTTTGTTATGTGAGCAAAGCTACATAAATTCTTCAGCTATCATTCCTTAAAAGCAGAGTAGTAACTCAAATTTGATGTAGGTCTAAAAAGTTGAATATCGGAGCTAAACATCGTTACAAACAAAATTTCACAATGTGACGTGTAGCTTAAAATATCAGTGTCAATTCTTAAATAGGTCACTGGAGAAATGGGAGAAGTTTTGTCCCTTGTATTATATATAGTATATATATTATTTATAGGTAAATTTTAAGTAACTATACTAGCCCGTGTGAATTCAGATTCAGCATTGAAAGTTGCCCAACAGTTGGCAGATTTCTACGTATTTAGCAATGTTTGAAAATCACCGCAAAAGCGAGATGTGGCCAAGGTTACTATTCACAATAATGTTTAACGCCGTGTTCCCTTCGCTAACAACCAGATAATAAGCTTTATCTGAATACAATTTTGATACCCTCCAATATCAAATGGAGACAGGTGAAGATAAGCCACATTATTTATCTCTTAAACTTAGCGAGATCATGTGTCCCAGGCATGTTGGTGTGTTGTGCCGCTAGACTGGTCTTCATACCTTTCATGAAAGAAAAGATACCTATATGGAGCAGTAAATGGACTAACCAGTCTACTAGATGAATCCGATCGACTGAGTGCTTGGATTGATTTTATAAACATGTTTACACAAGCACCCAAATGATCCGTACTGCAACCTCAGAAACTTACGGTAAGAACTCAATAAATTTAACTCACGATCAGTTCAATTACGACTCAATTACCTATTTTTTCAGTCATCAAGTGGCAGCTAAAAATTCCCGGTTCTTTCCCCCGACTTTCATCAATATTTGCAAAATTCAGGGACTATTCACGGTCGGGAAAAAAAAAATCATTTCTCCCGACTTTTTCCCCATTTCCCGGTAGCGTGGGAACCCTGGGTATGTAGTCTTGAACTAAAAGTTATCATGCAAAAACACAAATTTTAATTGACAAACAGACTGCTGGATGGATAGATGGCCTGCTGTAACATAGTAAGCTCTGCCGTATTATTTCTGGGCATCATTATTTTGTGGTTTTGCAAAATATGCCTCTGAGAGGTATAGTAACCCCAAAAATCGCCGAAAATTTATATCCATAAATAAAAGTGAAGCTACATAAATTGTAAGCTGGAACTAAAGTCTTTTAAGCACCGACTTTCAATTCCTTTGTAACAAGGATAGTCAGCTCATGAGAACTGTCAACATGACTAAAATTCTTCATCAGATGGTCATCACTGACCACCTGTTGATTCATCACAGCTGAAGAGTACATTACAATGTTAACACAGCATAAATGACCCCTGACAAATACAATATAATTTAAGCTATCCCATAGCTAGGTATTAATATTCCTTCATCTCTTCGTCGCCCTCTACCTCCTCGCCCTCCATGGCCACGACCAAACCGACCTCCTCCTTCAGCCCTAAGCCTCTCTTTGTGTCCTGCATAACGTTCAGCCATTTCTTGCAGTTCTTCAGGCACCTCCTTGAAAAGGTAGAAAATTTGTGTAGTGTTAAATGGATATAATTCTTTTGTGTACAAATAAAACTTTTTTTCATACCAAATATCCCAAAACTTCCAGAGAATCTGTTTGGAATTTTTAATTCTTCATTCTTCTTGTGGTTCCATAATTACTAAGAATCATTTGGGCAGCTTCCGTTTTTCAAAGTTTAACTGTATATGAAACAAGAAGGACATATGTTTGGATCCATAGTTGTCCACGCTATTTCTGCTACAAAATCTGCATTGACAGAATTAAGGTATCTATGAATTATTGTAAAAAAAATTGATTTGTATATTAGTGACTAAACTTCAAACACCTTGGTTTCACAATTTACTAAAATAAACTTTTCTTACAATCTGACATGAATTGGTTTTTCAGAGCATAAATGCACAAAAACTACATCAACTAAAGAGCAAACAAATTTATCCAAGTATGTATGTTTGCTAATGGGAATATTTCCACAAGAAAAAAAAGATAAAATAAGAGTCTCTCGAAGGGACTGATGCTCTATTAGGCAAAAAGAATTTCCAGGAATTCAAGACATGACCACTTCTTCCTTTTAACTGTTGAGTGTTAAAACCATCTCTGATATTCTTCAGCAATAACAAGATTTTCAAATTAGCTGCTGTGATACACATATTGGATGTCAACTTTGCACCATTTTTATTTAAGACAAAGTAGGCATCTTTAGAAGTCTTTTGGTGAAAACCCCATGTCATAATGATCATCCATTCTGAAGATGTAGTGGCAAGAAGATTTTTAAGACCGTCGTTGTGGCAGCCATATTGGATGTATGACTGGCACCATTTTCATTTAGGACCAATTAGGTATCATAAGAAGTCTTTGGTAAAAAACCCATGATGATATAACCATCCATTTAGTGAGGAGCAGAGATAACGATATTTTCAATATATGACTTTCCATTCAAGAGAAGTAGCAATACAAAAATTTTCAAGATGGATGCTGTGGTGGCCATATTGGACTTCAGATTTGCATCATTTTCATTAGACCAACTGGGCATCATAAGAAGTCTTCTGGTGAAAACCCCAGGTCAATATGACTTTCTGTTCAAGTAGAGAGAGTTGTGATAACAAGATTTTTAACTTGCCTACCATGTGGCCATATTGGATGTCAGAGCAGCACCATTTTTATTTAGGACCAGCTAGACATCATAAGAAGTCTTTTAGTGAAAACCCCATGATAATATGACCATCCATTTAGTTGGAGTAGTGATGAAAAGATTTTCAAGATGACTGATGTGGTGACCATATTGGACATCAGATCAGCACCACTTTCATTTAGGACCAACTAGACATCATAAAAAGTCTTTTAGTAAAAAAACCCATGCTGATATGAGCATCCATGTGGCAGGAGTAGCAATAACAAGATTTTCAAGATGGCTGCTGTGGTGGCCATATTGGACATCTCATTGGCACCATTCTCTCATTTAAATATACTTGGGGTTTCAGAGATCAGAGGCATTGTGCAGTTAGTAACCAAAATATATAAAAAATATACAAAATGGTCATGATACCGTGGCGCATGCTTGCAACTCCAACACTTATGACAATTACTTAAAATCTAGAAGCATCCCTGTTGCCATCATGAGGTTCTATCGTCCTAATCTCAAATTTACACTACTGCTTCATGTTTTGATTGTGTTCATGATCCAAAAATGCGATGATAGTACTGCATTTATTCTGTTTGAAGTGTGCAAGTTCTCACTGATTTTATATGTAATCAAATTGCTAGGTAACTCTAGATATACTCTAGCAAACAATTCTTATCTGAGTAATATGTTTGATTTTTTCTTGTGCGCATTCTATTTGCCCTAGTTTTGACCACCTGGTTGCTGTCTTTACTTATATTACCCGGTGACATTAATCCCAATCCGGGACCAAATTCTACAGCCTCCATTAGTAGTTTATCATACGACACATCTAGCTCATCAGTTTCTTCTTGTAATCTACTGGACTTTTCACACCACCTCTCCATTATGCATTATAATGTTCAAAGTATTTTGTCCAAATTAGATACATTGTATGCATAATTGCCGGAATCTGATATTTTGGCCTTCACCAAAACTTGGCTTAATCCCTCCATTTCTTCTGATGACCTTTCCCTCCAATTTTACCACATCCCAGTTAGGAAAGATCGTGTAGGCGATACTCATGGTTGTATCATAATATATGTGAAAGAGTCGCTTCATTTCAAACGACGACATGATCTTGAACTAAATGCTTTAGAGTGCTTATGGATTGAACTTTCACTTAGACAGAGACAAATCGTGGTAGGCTTATTCTACAGACCTCCAAATGCAAACAACACATATACATCAATGATAGAAGATTTCATACACGTTGCTGTTGATACAGGGATTAGAGATATAATTGTAACAAGCGACTTTAACTTCAATATGCTGAATCCACTCTCAGGTAAAAAAATGAAATCACTATGTGATGAGCTTTCCCTTCACCAATGCAATAATCAAGCCACTCATTACATTGAAAACTCTTCAACGTTGATAGATCTGTTACTTATAATGAATAGTGAAAGTTTAATTCTCAACGGGGTTGGAGATCCTTTCAAACATCAAAATATTAGATATCATTGCCCTATTTATCTGATATTTAAGTACAGAAAAGCAAAGCATAATTCGCTTCCGAGGCATATATGGATATATGGCCAAGGCGACTATAATCTTCTAAGACATAAAGAATCCTCTACCGACTGAGATTGCTTGAAATGTGACGATATTGACATATATGCAAAAAATATCACTGACTACATAATCTTGATATATGGCCAATGCATCCCAAACAGAATTTTTAAAGTTAAACCATCAGAACTTCCATGGATCACAACGGCAATCAAAGGTCAATGCGCAAAGGTAAGAGAGCCTATAAAAAACCCAAGCAATCTAACCTACCATCTCATCGGACTAAATTTCGTTCACTGCCCAAAAAAACAATCTCTATCATTCAAGAAGTAAAGCAGCTACATTCTGACAAATTAGCACAAAAGCTGAAATCATGCACTACATCATCCAAAGATTGGTGGTCAGCCCTTAAGGTTTTCATCCACTCTCGCCATACACATTCTATTCCATACCTTCAACATAACGGTTCAATAATCACTGATAAAGCTGACAAAGCTGAATGACTTAACAATTTTGTTATAGAGCAAACTGTACTAGATGAAACAAATGTTAACCTTCTAGATATACCTTTATATACGGATGTAAGTTTAAGTTCTATAGAACTAATGCCTGACGAAGTACAAAATGTTTTCAAAAGCCTCCCTCTTGGTAAGGCTTCTGGTCCAGATGGTCTAAATAACCGTATTCTGCTTGAGCTGGCTAATGAACTCTCACATCCAATTTGTTCACTTTATAACTGATCTCTTTGAGAATCAGCCTTTCCAGACTCTTTGAAAGAAGCAAACATTTGTCCAATTTTAAAGAAGGGCAACCCTTCCAACGTATCTAATTACAGACCAATATCGCTTCTCAATACTGTTAGCAAAATTTTTGAAAGACTGGTTTTTAAACACATATTTAATTACTTCCGTGAAAATAACATTCTTACACCTTTCCAGTCTGGCTTTATTCCGGGTGATTCCACACTTAATCAATTAACATACTTCCATGATACATTCTGTAAAGCAAAAGATTCCGGTAAGGAAATGAGAGTTGTGTTTTTCAACGTAAATAACGCTTTAGACCAAGTGTGGCATAAAGGACTCATTCATAAACTTAAATCTACTGGTATCACAGGAAGCCTTATCAAATGGTTCTCCTGCTATCTAAAAAGCACAAGACAAAGAATGATACTTCTGGGCAGGTTTTCAGAGTGGAGGTGTATTAGAACTGGTGTACCCCAAGGATCCGTTTTAGGTACTTTTCTCGATACAGTAAAGCCCCGCTATAGCACGATGGTCGGGGTCCACAAAACGAGATCGTGCTATGTCCTGAACCGTGCTATAACCAACCTAGACAAAACCCAAGTCATTTACCTGAAGAAAATGATGCATGCACCAAAAAAAAGGGGGGGAGGGGAATTATGGGTATAATTGTGGGCGCAAAACAACGTCCTTCATTGGCACAGTTACCATCTTAAATCAATGCATATTAAACGAGAAATACACATGCAGTGAAAACAGAGATTGCACATATATTTTACTTTATTCAGAGAACCATGCATCGGCACATTTATATGCACATGTCTAATGTATAGCATGAATAGTTAAAGGATCAACAAGTGCACTCAACAACCGATCTCATGGCATGCGTAGGAGCGAGTCCATAATAATTCCATAGAAAATATGCACACAGAAGTATAATATCATTGTCTGATAAAGTTCTGAAATCCTAAATCGTTGTCTAGTCATTGTGAATCGTCGTCATCTAGTCATCGTAAATCTCATCCAACTCTGATTCCTCGGCTTTACTGTCATATGCGGGTGCTTACGCAAAGACTGAGCTTGGGCTCTGCAAGTAACACTTTGATCATAAAGCCAGAAATCTATTAAAGGATGCAACTGAACACATGTCAGTTGTGCGGCAAGATCACAGGGAGTTCAAATAACCACCCTCTGTTACTTGGCACTGAACAAGTATCAAACTCGCGGCTTGATCAAAGGGTTGTCACGTGGGAAAACAAAGAATGTGGTGCCTTTAGAAGCTAAGGGATTAAGGTCAAAGTATATGCACAGGAAGTTGTAGAACTCTACTTGGCACTGAACAAGTATTTTATTTGCGGCTCGATCAAAAGGATTGTCAACTTGAAAACAAAGTGAGTGCCTTTAGAAGCCAAAGGCTTATCGGCCCATGTGCACTGGCAGATAACTTGGGAAATATCACTTGGGAATTAAATCTGACTTGTGGAAACACCGGACTTAATCCTATCCATGGCTTCAAGCTTCTCTTTAACAGTAAAAGCTTTATGTTTCCATGTACTGTTATCCATTGTAAATAACTACTAATTAAAACTCTGACACCTATTTGTTTGAACGACTACAGCAAGAATAATTGTTAATCAACAATGGGGTCATTTTTATAGGGAATGGACAACATTGTTCACTGGTCAACTGATTGCGTGCCGATTGTCTAACAACACCACCAAGCCACGTTGTGTGTGTTGGCGGCTTTCATATTTTTGATGTTTTATAAATCATTGCCGCATGGTTTGAACAACCTTTAGCTTTGAGATAGACTTTGATGATAATCTAAATTTCTTTTCATTAAACTTAATATCATCCACCATATATTTATATATGTTTACAATTTTTTGTATCGTAAAAGGAGAACAACATTATAAGCCAGTGGCTTTCTTTCTAATCCTTTACCTTCTATACTGTACTTCTTGTAATCACCAATTACAAATTTATGAAATAAAATATGTTTAAACTAACACCAACACAATGATATAGACATTACATGCAAAGACAAAAGGACAAGATAGGGGTCTGTATCATGATACACACTGTATCATTACTTGTGTATTGCAATATGTATTGCATTGCCTGCTAACTGTATGATACACATTGTGGTATGTATTTGGAAATTTGAGATGAAGTTCAAGAATTCTGTGCTAAAATGTTTTGAAAATATGAACTGACTGAATGATTGAACAGCACATCAACACATAAAAGGTTATATGGTGCTGAGGCAATTTAAGTAAAGTGTCTTGCCCCCAGACACACCATGTCAACCAACCCAGCATCATCTGGGCTGGATGTGAGCCTGCACCTTACTGGTCACAAGACTGGCATACTGATTAATGAGCCACTGTGGTTCTTGAGAACATATAGCCTGATGCATGCAATATGAATGAACATGGTTTATTATTATAAGAATCTGAATTTGTACCAATTACCTGGTTTGCTTCTACCAAGATATTCACCAATTCCTGTGCTGATCCCCAGTCTGCACGTGTCATTAAACTCACTGAGGTACCAGTCTTGCTGAAATGAAAAACATCTGAGTTACCTGTGTATAACATGCATCAACAGAGGGTACCAATTCCAATTTTGTTGGCAAAGATGATGTTGGGAAAATGGTCTCCAAATTCATTTTCCCCCCCCCTTTTTTCCATGTAAAACTTTGACTCCCTACATGAAACTTCACTTGCCCAACAACGATTTTTACTTGTTCGAGCAAGTTGGGCTAGTCATTAGTCATCCTCTGATTCAACAGCAAACACCAGAGAGCAAGATATACTGTTCATGTGGAACATAGTAGACTGTACCGTATAGAGCCCAATAGGCAGAGACGACTTATTCAATTCCCAAAGACCACAAAGTTAATGTTTGGCAGTTTGTGAGGAGTGAAAAGTAGAACAATGAAAACAGACCCTGATCTGCCAACACATTATGCAATTGCAGATCAGGGTCCATGTTCTTTCTAGTTGGACCCAACTTTTATGTGAGTATATACGTTACATCCCATGCACAATGTATCCAAGAGAAAACTATTAATTGTTCAAAATGGTATGTTCGTTTTTGAGAAAAATTTGTCTTCTAGGTGCCCACTATAAAAATCCAGCCCAGTAAGATCTCCCATTTTACATCCAGTAGTACCTGTGTGGTGATTGAGATAAAATGAAACTGGTTTAATATTGTAAAACATTTCCGGTAATTATTTTCAGTCAATCAGCGACCTTCATTCTTTTAATAACAGTATTTAATATTTACAACACATAATTAGATAGGTTCTGTAGCTCGAAAAATAATTAGTTGCTTGACACCTAAATCTGTCAGTGCATTATGTGAAGGCAGATCTTGGTTTATGTCATTCAATGTTGTGTGTAAATTATGCACAAATAAATACATATACTGATATAACTGTGTACGATTTAAAAACGTACATATAAACAAGTGTTCAACAGATTGTTGTCTTCCATGGAACACTGTCTTGATTACTAATGATCATACTATAATGTACTCTTCATTCACAAGACTTCGAAAACCTTAAACATAAATGTATTTTAAGGATTTTATATCTTTTTTTTTAACCTTTATCCATTATTTTAGATACCTTTTACAGAAATTTAACATATTTACCTTTTATCTTGTGGTACTACTTTTTACATTTATTTGGAACTGTTTATCTTCCCAAAAATATGAAGGGGTAGGCAATTCTTTATCTTTACATTTTTAGAACTTTTATTTGTCACTATATAGCCAGTATTGTACTGACTTACTGTTAAGCCCCACACATACATACCGTATATACTCACTTATAAGTAGAGTCCAACTGCAACCTGCACAGACTCAGATCTGCTGTAGCATAATGTGCAGGCAGATTGGGGTCCATGCAGTTTGTCAGGATTAATCAGTAGAACAAACAACACCGACTCTGATCTGCTACTGCATTATGTGATGGCAGATCAGTGTCTATGTTGTTTGCAATTGGACTTGACTGTATGGTACATATTCTACTCTGTTGCTGTCAATGATGCAGCTGTCACTAACCACTACTACTACGACCGGCTGACTGACAGATGATATTATATTTCCCTATCTGCTAATGCTGGCAAGACTAAACAAGAGTCCCTCGACGGGACTGACACTCTACTGGGTAAAAAGAAGATTAAAAATACATGCTCTATTGAGAAAACATACTAAGCAAGTTAGTTTCTGGAGATATGTAAATTAAAACAAGCAGTTTCAAGAGGGTGGTATGAGGTATCAAAGGATTATTTTCTGGTGAAGTGCAGTTTATTTTCATTTACCTAAATCCAAACTGTGAAAAGGTGGACAAACAATGTCAGATGAAGATATCTAATCCTGAATGACATTTCACTCATGTCAATGAATTAATCACATTAATGGGACTATAATATACAGTCCAATATATGTACAGTGAAACCCCACTATGCCGTAATGGTTGGGGTCCACAGAGTGCCATCATACTATGTAACATATGATGCAAATAGCACAACCAGTCAGTTAACATATTCTCTAGGCTCTACAAATGGGGTGAGATATAGGAGTGGGTACAAAGATTGTAGTTCAATAGCACAGTTACTGTCTTAAATCAATGCATATTGAATGAGAAATAGTGACAACACAGTGATTGCATATTTAATATTTGATTTTATGCAGAGAAATAAGCATTGGTACACACATGTATAGTATGAATAGTTACCATATCAATATATGTACTCACTGCTCGATGTAATTGCATCCATAGCAGTGAATCCATAATAAGTCCATCAAAAACATTCACAAAGAAGCATTGATTTTAGTCATTTCATCATGCTATCTGAATTTAATGCAAAAAACAATCCAAAAATAATACAAGGAAAGATAAAGAATATTTACGGTTCAGCATGTATGCACGTGTATGTGTTGGGGTCATTAGGCGGTATCTATATAAATTTCAAACCGCTAGAATTTTCTCTACTAGATTCTATATGAATCTGAAGACTGTACATAATTCCTTCAACTATAGTTTGAGTAACTGTTAACGAACAAATGGAGTCAACTTCGCAGGGAATGGACAATATGATTCACTGGTTGATTCATTGCACGATGATTGTCTGACAACATGGCTAAGCTATGTGTGCATGATGTTGGCTCTCATATTTTTACATTTTTATAAAGCAGTGCCCAATAATTTTAACAACCTTAAGACTGATACTTCATGATAAATTAATTGATTTATAAATCTGGGTGAGAAACCTTGGACTATGCAACAATTGTACACAGGATGCATTGCAGACAAACATACAGACTTAATGAATTTATTGTTGATGGTTCAATAATAATCACATGTGAACAATGTTCAGCTTTTTAAAGAGCTGATATCTTTAAAAATTAAACTAAGATCAAGAGCAGTGACTGTTGACACAAGTGAAATAAACATCCTCAAATAAAAACTTCTAACATTTTTATTCATATAACTAAAGACGTAGTGATAAGACTTTTTTCTTTCACAAACAAAACACATCTAGCCAAATTATTAAATCAAACTTGTTTATTTTGGCAATAAAACTATGTAGCACTTCACAAAATTGGTGAAATTATTTTACAATTTTGGGAGTCATGCCATGATTGTGTTATATCCAAACCTGTGTTATAATGAAAGTATGTTATAGAGGAGTTTTACTGTATAAAAACCACCAAGGCCACCAGCTAGAAATGGTCATTATGAACATGTAGTCTTCATAAACAGGTACATGTGTATTAATTGGGGTATCAAAGGAATCTCTTGTTTTGGGTGTTTATACACAGGTGATCTTATGTGCAGGTGGTTACTTTGACAGGATTGACTGTGATTGACAATAGAACTTTTGGACTTGACACTTACCCGGCCCTGCCGGTCCTCCCAACTCTATGTACATACTCCTCGATGTTGCGAGGAAAATCGTAATTGAACACGTACCTGCAGAAAAGATATAAACAATGGGAAAGTTTGCAATAGGTTATCTGTGGATCGAAAGATTCACAATGCAGAAAACAAGAATGTATTAATGCTCTTTATATAAACATGTAAATAAGTCTCATGTTCATTTTGAAATTTGGCAATAATCAGAATTTCAATTGCCAAATTAAAAACTTTTTCATAATGAAACCATAAACGTTCTATATTATAATCAGCAAAAGGACATACCATTACTCAAAAGGTACCATTTGAGTTGTATTAAATAAAACAAGTCTGTTTAGTGGACAGAAAACACACTACAATTTATAAACCAAACCTGGAAATCTGGAGAATGAATCCATCAAATATTTTCTTCTTCTTTTCTTCAAAGATCTCCGTGTTGTTGGTTACCGTACTTGCTTCTACAGAAAGTGCACCATACTGTGAAAGGAGTTGACCCAGATCTGCTTTTACATTATGTACCAGATGATCCAAGTCAAAGTAATTAGTTTTACTAATGATTTCAAGCAAATGCCATAGACCCTGATCTGCCATCGCATGACACACTTGAAGATCTGGATCTAGGATGTATGCAGTCGGGTATATGTTACACTTAGGTACATACAATATGATACGGTGATCCCCTTCTCATAAGGCCACTCCTTCTGCAGCAAGAAAGTGGCTTTTATAAGAGAGGTGGCCTTTCCAGAGGGGAATCACATAGATGTGAGTAATATTAAAGTATGAAAGGCCTAACAGTTATGATCCTGATCTACTGCTGTATTTGCAATGTATATCAGGGGTATATGATGTCTGCAGTTGGATAAATGTGGTTAATATGAAAAGTGTATTCCATAGGAATAATAAATACACTAATTTGAAAGATGGAACTAGTTATCTTACGTAATGTCCTTGACATCCAATCCTCTGGAGGCCACATCTGTTGCTATCAGGATTCGGGCAAATCCTGTTTTAAAGTCTTCCAATGCTTGCTCTCGATCGCACTGTTCTCTAGAGAAAATACAGATGACATCAGTTAATAACAAACAATGTTTTATGGTACATAGCCCAAAAAGAAATACAGAATCAAGCACAAAAAGCAACAAGTTTTGCTATATTTATTTTTTTACATACAGACAAAAATGTCTTAATATTGTAACTAAAAACTTGTAGCAAGCGCACATTTTTTTTGAATTTAGAGAGGATGCTACATTTGTGAAAATACATGCAAATCTTCTGATAATGACCATATAATGTGCCAAGTTTCACTGCAATGCACTGAAAACTGCCAGGTAGCTGCATTCACAAACTTCAGTCATATACTGGATCCAGCTGCAAGTCAACTGGACAATAACTCTCACAAAAATAATGCAAGCACACAGATTTGTCAGTATCTACATCTTTAGATGATGACCATAATATATGCAAAGTTTTAATGTGATCCATTAGAAACTGCAGGACTAGATGCTTCCACAAGATTCTGTCATACACTGCATTCAGCAAGAAGACAAAATGGGAAATAATTTTACCAAGAGTACTGTGAATGCCCTCCCTGTGTTTAATAGTATTCTATGTAAATACCTGAAATTTTTGTGCAGAAACCAGTTTTCTTCTTTTGGTCCCAGTGACTATGACCTTTGACCTTTTGACCCAAAATGTATAGACCTCTTCCTTAAGTGTAAGCCATCCACAAAGTTTGGTCCTGGAAACGATGTATAACTAATATTAATGTGCAGGAACCATTTTTCTTCTTTAAGTCACAGTGACCTTAGACACTGACCTTTTGAACCCAAAATCAATAGACTTCTTCCTTATGCCTAGTACAAACCATCCACAAAATTAGGTCCAAGTATGTTTGTTTGTTTTGTAGGTTTAACGCCATTTTTAAGCACACAATAGGCTATACATTGCGGCCAGTATATTTGGTGGATGAAGAACCACTGATCTACAGCAAGCTACTGTCAAGCTTCTCACATACCCATATTGGCTGAGCCAAGACTCAAACCCATGCAGACAGAGGTGACATGTCAGTGATTTGTAAAGGTGAGCGTCTTAGATCACTCTGACACCCGGGACCCCTGGTCCAAGCATGTAATGTAGAACTAATATTATCATGTGGAAACCAGCTGTATTCTTTCATTCACAATGACCTTGACCTTTGATATTTTGACCCCAAAATCAACAGGCTTCTTCCCTACCCTAAGTGCAAACCATTCATAATGTTTGGTAACTGCAGTAGATGGAGAACTGAAGTCACTGTGTGGAAACCATTTCTCTACTTTCAGTCACAGTGACCTTGACCTTTGGACCCTAAAGTCAACAGAGTTCATCCTTACCCCATCTGCAAATCTTTCACAAAGTTTGGTAGCTGTAGATGGTAGTGAAATTACGTCATTGTGCAGAAACCATTTTCTTCTTTCAGTCCCAGTGACCTTGACCTTTGAACTTTTCACCCCAAAATCTATAGGGTTCTTTCTTACCTCAAATGCAAGCCATTAACAAAGTTTTGTAGCTGTTGATGATGGACAACTAGAGTTATTTTGTGTAAATGAAATTAGTAACAGATGGATGGACAACATCGTAACATAATATGGCAGACATATATATAAAAAAATTGGAGGACAGTAATTTGTCAATTTGCACATCCTCAAAAGATGACCACATAATCTGTACAATTTTTCACAGTGATCCACTGAAAACTGGGAGACTAGCTGTGTTCACAAAATGTCCATCACTACATCAGGCTCCAATTCAAAAAGGGCAATAACTCTAACAACAATTACAAGAGCAAAGTGATTTGTTGATAGGTGCATTTTCAAATTATCATAACACTTCCCAAGTTTTATATCAATCCATTAAAATATGTGACAAGTTGCATTCACAAGATTCTGTCATACACTGCATTCAGCTGCAAGTCCAAAAGGACAATAACTCATAACAAGAGTCCCTTGAAGGAACTGATGCTCTACTGTCCAAAAAGAATTTCCAGGAATTCAAGATAAGACCATTTCTTCTTTTTAACTGCAGAGTTGGCCATATTTGATACCAGATTAGTACCAATTTTAATTTAAAACCAACCTGACACCATAAGCAGTCTTCCAGTGAAGACCCCATGTTGATATGACTTTCCATTCATCAGTAGTAATAACAATATTTTCAAGATGGCTGCCATGGTGCCCATGTTGGATGTCAGATCAGCACCATTTTCATTTATGACCAACTTCATACACATCTGGTGCATACCCCATGTCAAAATGATTTCCCATTCTGGAGAGATAAGATTTTAAAGATGGCTGCCATGGCAGCCATATTGTATGTCAGCTCTGCATCATTTTTATTTAGGACCAACTAGATATCACAAGAAGTCTTTTAGTGATGCCCCCCACCACCATGTTGATAAGACCAAAAATCCATTAGGAGTAGCAATAACAAGATTTTCAAGATGGCCACTGTAACGGTCATATTGGATGTCCAAGCAGAAACATTTTCATTTTGCACCAACTAGACCGTGGGATAAATGCATGTGTAAAGTTTCATGGCAATCCTCAAAGTAGTTTAGGAGTAGTGATAACAAACTTGTGCAATTGTACAGACAGGCATTGGAAGATGTCAGATGACAGACAATAGGCCATTCCACAAACTCTTCTGGTCTATGACCAGAAGAGCTAAAAATAGCAAAAGCAGTGACTTGTTAATATAATTTGTCAGTGATTCATCATAATGCACATCTTCAGGTGATGACCATAATATTTACCAAGTTTACCAATCTATCAAGAACCGCAGGACTAGCTGCACAAACAATATTATGCCATATGGTGCTTTCAGCTAGGAGATAAAGGACATTATCTCAAACAAGAATCCCTCGAAGGGACTTTTGCTCTACTGTCTGAAGAGAATTTCCAGGAATTTAAGGTAGGACCATTTATTCCTTTTTACTGCAGAGTGTTGAACCATCTCTGATATTCTTGAACTATAAGATTTTCAAATTAGCTGCCATGGTGGCCATAATGGATGTAAGATCAGCACTATTTTTATTTGAGACAAGCCAGACATCATATAAGACTTTTGGTGAAAACACCATACAAATATGACCATCCATTCAGGAGGAGTAGCAATGAGATTTTCAAGATGTCCGTCATCATGGCGGCCATACTGAATGTCAGATTGGCATAATTTGTATTGAGGACCAGCTAGATACCTCAAGAAGTCTTCTGGTGAAAACCCCATTTCGATATAATTCTCCATTTTGGAGAAGTAGCGATAACCTGATTTTCAAGACGGCTGCAGTGGCAACCATATTTGAGGTTAGATTAGCACCATTTTTATTTAGAACCAACTAGATATCTAAATTAGTTTTCTGGAGAAAACTCCATATCAAAATTACTATCCTTTTAGGAGTAGCAATAAAAATGATTTTCAAGATGGCTGCTATGGTGGCCATATTGGATATCGGATCAGCACCATTTTCATTTAGGACCAACAAGACATCATAACAATTCTTCTGGTGAAAACCCAAATGTTGATATAGCGTTCCAATTATGAGAAGCAGCTATAACAAGATGTTCAAGTAGGCCACTGTGGCAGCCATATTGGATGTCAGATCAGCACAATTTTCATTTATGACCAACTAGACACCATAATATGTCTTCTGATGAAAACTCAATGTTGATACAATTCTCTGTTCAAAAAGGAGTAGCAATAACAAGATTTTCAAGATTGCTGCTGTGGTGGCCATATTGGATGTCAGATCAGCACCATTTTCATCACGGACCAACTAGACATCATACAAAGTCTTTCAGTGAAAACACTATGTTGACAGGACAATCCATTCTTCTAAAGTTGTGATAACAAAGTTTCAAGATGGCCACTCTTGTGGTCATATTGGATGTTCAAGCAGCACCATTTCATTTAGGACCAACTGGACCCTGGGATAAATGTGTTTAAAGTTTCATGGCAATCCTCTAAGTAGTTTAGGAGGAGTAGATGTAACAAACTTGTGCTAATGAATATACGGATGGACAACAGATGACTGATGAAGGACGAGAAACAACCAGCCATCCCATAAGCTCTTCTGGTATATGACAAGCAGAGCTAAAACTGCAGAAGCAAAGTGACTTGTTGATAGGCGTGTTTTCAAACGATGACCATAACATTTACCAAGTTTTATGGTGATCCATTAAAATATGTGCAACTAGTTATATTCACAAGATTTTGTCATACACTGCATTCAGCTGCAAGTCAAAAGGTAATAACTATCATAAAATTGTGGAAGAATGTATGTATTAATGATAGGAATTACTGGCACATCAGCACTATCATACTTATACAGTGTCAAGTAAGTTTAGGTATAAAAAAAGCAAACAAAACAAAGATAAAGCTTAAGAAGGCTAAAATACAAAGTCCATATTTAGTCCAAGACCTTCTCAGCTGGAACATCATTACTGGGTACATCCCGGGGCAAAAGGTTGCCTCCATTAGTTGCCTCTTATGACATGCAGGAGGGCACATCATGCTATTCTACATCCCCGAGCCTGCAGGGGGATACTGCAGGAGCACAGTGTTTTTTCAGGTGATGACCATAACATTTACCAAGTTTCATGGCAACCCATCAACAACTTCAGGAAAGACAGACAAATGCAAGTATTCCTATACATCCACCTCTATGGAGGTGGGAGTATAATAAAGATTTTCATACATCAAACAACCTAGTATCAAGTGCTGTCCAGATGAAATAGTGCCTGTAGTTGTGGACATTTTACACAATATTCTCGATTCTATGCTACAGAGATAAACAGTGCTTTGTATTGCTTTGTACCAACTGGCTCATCAGGATGAAAAATTATGAGCAAACTTTCAGAATCATGAACCAGGTAGTAAATTGAGGCTAGAATTCTTCAACATAGAGGAAAATTAAGGCAAAAAAATGATAAGATGAAAACTTTATTATTGATGACATATACAATACAGTGCATATTCATTTAATGACTATTTTATGTGTGAATTTAAAACTGTTTCACTCACACATAAACATTTACCTTGTATATTTTTATCAATATTTTTGGGATCATGGTTTTAAAACTGAATAAAAAATAAGCAAAGATCCCTTGAAGGGACTGATGCTCTACTGGGCAGAACAAATTTCCAGGAATTCAAGATAAGTCCATTTCTTCCTTTTAACTGCCGAGTGTTGAAACCATCTTGGATATCCTATGTACCAGTGATAACAATATTTTCAAATTAGCTGCTGTGTTGGACATATTGGATGTTAGATTGGCATCATTTTTCTTTAGGACCAAGTAAACATCATTTGAAGTCTCTTGGTGGAAACCCCGTGTCAATATGATTATCCGTTCAGGAGGAATAGCAACAGCAAGATTTTCAAGACAGCCATGTGGCAGCCATATTGGATGTTTGATTGGTACCGTTTTCATTTAGGACCAACTTCGTATCATAAGAAGTCTACTGGTGAAAACACCATGCTTATATATAGCCATCCATTGGATATCAGTTGTGCACCATTTCCATTTAGGACCAACTAGACATCATACAAAATCTTCTGGTGAAAGCACAATGTCAATCTGACCAGCAATCTAGAAGAAGTAGCGATAATAATATTTTCCAGATGGCCATTGTGACGACCATATTGGAGGTCAGATTGGCATCATTTTCATTAACGATCGACTAAACATCATAAAAGTTTTTCAATGGAAACCCCATGCTGATAAGATCATTCAGCAGAAGTAGTGATAACATTATTTTTCAAAACTGGATGTAATTGCAGACATAAATAATCATTAAAAACACAAAAGTGGATCAAAAAGCATGAAAATACTATTTAAATTGTTTCACATTCCTCTTTGAACAAATGAGACGACTTGATACTGTACTCAGACCACACAAGCTTTCAATGGCCAAAAAAGGTGCATGAATGTGTGACGTCGACTTGAAAAAAGGTGAAGCCAACTTTGCTTTCTCGTGTATTTGAGCAGTCACTGGGATAACTGTTTTGCATGAACTGCCCCTTAGCGTGGACCCTGAAATCTATCACAGGGTAATCCCCATATAACAGTGGAGCATAGACCCGACTTTACCTGTAACATCTGGATATTACACTATGAAGTGAGGTTTAAGTGAATGACAGCAACACCCGCACAAGTTAATGATGGCCCATACACTCTGTGCATATGGTAGCTGTTTTTAGTAGTGTTTGGAATCGGTTGAAATCTACAGATTTGTGACCTGTTCATCAGAACTGATTTTAATTGATGAGATGTTTTCAATATTTTTCAAGGAGAATGTTACTTTTGCATATATGGTAAGGTGCTTGTATCCTGGAAAGTCGAATTGTTTACCGGTACATTTGTCACCTGCCCTGTTGCTGGTGCTTGGGTTATCAAAATAACAAAAGCCAAAGTTAACTGTTTATTTTTATTTACATATTTTACTCTTCCAGGAAGATTTCATCCCATAAGGTCAAATACTTTAAAATGGGAAAACTTTAATAGCTTATATTTGATTATGACAGATGTTTGGCTGCTTGGTTTTTCTAACCAATCTTTGATTATTTTCCATTTTTCAAATAATTTTGCTTAAATAGTATGCCTGGTAAGGAAATAAAGGTAAGTAGACAATCAAAACTAATTGCATTCTGCAATTAGCATTTTCACACAATACGTACTATGATCACATGACTGGTCAACTGGATCATAACCTGGATGGCAAAATCCATAATTTTATTATGATATCATCACTGACATTCAACCAATCAAAAGATAAAAAACAGTAAAAAAACAATTCAGAGTGGTAGATTTGACAATTGTTCCAGAATTCGCCACTATCACTAACCCAAGCTGACCATTCTTAAACAGAAATCTTTACTTAAACACCAGCACTCCCCTTCAAGTGCAGCTGTGTCCACTGAATACTAGAAATGACATTTGACTGCTTTGGTCCACAGGAATAGGTCAAAAAGTTCAATGTAGTACCAACTGTTGTTCAATCAACATACAGACATTTGGATGGCCAAACTGACATATGGCATCTCTGACAAAATCCCTGATGTTATTCTTCTATTTCTTCAAAAACATTTAGAATAAAAAGTAAAAGTAATTGTGACAAGCAGTGAAACAGTACCTATCACCATGGATACATTGACAATTTATTCCTCTCAAGGTGAAGTCACTTGATAGGTCATCTGCCCTGTAATGAAAGATACAGATGAAGACTTTTATTCCTTACATATAAAATTATGAGAGCATAATAATATTATATGACAAGAGCTGCAGCTTGCAGCTGTAGGGATAATGAATCAACCTTTTCCCATATGTCAAACTCTAACATTTGCTGTTGATCAACTGTCACCGCTATGTCTGCGAGCATTTCCATGAGAACCTAATTAAGTGCCGACCGTGTTTTGATCTCCGACTTGCGGAAGTATCTGTTGTGTTGTTACACTCAATTAAAAGCAGATTTGCTCTGTATTATCACGTTAATTACGTCTCTTGTATCAAATCAAATAAAGGGGGCAAAATATAAGAAAAGTTAAAAGGCATGCAAATCCTACTTGTATAAGAGCTAGCAGTCATGGTCGTGTGTCAGGTCAACTCATTTCAGTTGATCAATCAAACACTGTTATAAATATTATTATCTAAGTAATATAATTAAACTACCTTATATTAGCCTACTCATTCACAAATGTGATCAAAGATAGCAAGGTAACCAAGCGAAATGAGTACTTCGTGAATAAAAAGCTTTGTTTCACTGATACAGTTCATTATGGAGAAGCAAGTTCCAGAGTTTGTAGTGAACTTAAAATTCCTTAATTGGCACTCAAGAGATTTCGCTATTACTTGCAATGAAATCAAGGCATCAATATTTTACTAACAGAATAGCAACAAAAATCAGAGTTTCAACGTTGACAGTTGTTTCACGAAATAAATGTCCCTAGTTAAAGAAAAAAAAGGGTATCTTGTTTTGTTGTGAATCAACAACAACAAAATGCAGTGAAGTAATACGCAATGTTTTCGTGTACACGTGATGGTTGTTGAAACCGCTTGGAGTAATGTTGTTAACGATTTTTCAGAGGTTGGGTATCTTGAAAATGAAGGCAATTTATAAAAAAAAGTGAACAACTTCATTAGAAAAAAGTTCTTTATTGACAATTATTCCCAACGCAATTATAAAACGAATATTCAGCCATTAAACAGCCCCATTACCCCACCCCCGGTTTTCTCAATGTCATCGGGAATGGCATCCCCTTAATGTTTTTTGAGGTCCCTCGGTAATTCGTGCCCTCACTTATAGTGCGGTCTATGTTTTTGGACCTCACTGTGCACAAGTTATCGGGGGAGTGATGACTGCCACAAATATAATCCTGGTAATGATCTACGAAATGCTAAAAATGCTTGTGGTAGATATAAGTAGAGTATGAATGACAACAAATTCCTGTGAAAGGACTGATTTGATGAGATGTGCATATTTTAATATTATAAAAAAATGGAAATTTGTTCAATAGTTGTAATTTTTGTCCATTTGCATGCTATAGACTGGGTCGATGAAAATCCTCCTTCTTTTGAAGTCCAAACTTCTGACCAAATTTTGAAAATCTCCTGATCTGTCCTAAGCTGACCACTCTGTTCTGTCACATATATGCATCAATGACGGTTGTTTTTCATTTATCCAAATAATGGAAGATACAATTTATCATCAAACAGTTTACTTTTCTTCATGATTGTAGTCTCTCACATAAATAAGAGCAAGAAATCTATTTAATTCTAGGTAATATTATCTGCATATTAATATTTTCCTTTCAAAAAGCTAGATCTACTTTTAAAGTCACCTATGCTTCTAAAGTTTTGAAGAATAATTGTGCATGAAATATTCTCTTTCTGGGACTACAAAGGCAATACTATATCATTTTTCTGAGATTATCTTGTAACTGTTAAATGATATTTATTATTCTTGCACAGATTATGAGAAGTTTCTATTATTTGAAGTAGGTATAACATTGTGAAGTTAACTTTACTGCTGACTTCCTTCCTAATACGACCCTGTAATAAACTCTGTCCTTGCTGTGAAATATCACTATTCAAGTTTATTGCCAGGTAGGATACCATGTGACCACACAATACTGAGATAATGAAATACTATTCAATAGTAATCAAGCTGGCACATGAATCCTTAGTGAGGAGTGAATTATGTTGCTTGCATGTTACTTGACATAGATTAGCGTCTGCAGTCCATCAAAGGGACTGATGCTCTACTGTCCAAAAAGAATTTCCAGGAATTCAAGGTAAGACCATTTCTACTTCTAACTGCTGAGAGCAGAAACCATCTCTGATATTCTTGAGCAATAAGATTGTCAAATTATCTGCTGTGACAGCCATATTTTACATGCAAAATCAGCACCATTTACATCTGGGACAAACCAAACATCATTGGCAGACTTGGTGAAAATCCCACGCTAATATGACCATCCATTCAGGAGGAGTAATGATAAGATTTAGAACCTGGCCATCATGGCAGCCATATCTGATTTAAGATTGGCAACATTTAAATTTAGGACTAACCTGATATCATAAGATGTCTTTTTGGTCAAAACCCTGTGTCAATATGACTATCAGTTCTAGATAAGTAGTGATAACATGATTTTCAGATGGGTGTCATGGTGGCCATATTGGATGTCAAATCAGCTTCATTTTCATTCAGGACCAACTAGACACCATATGAAGTCTTCTGGTGAAAACCCCATGTCAATCTGACTTTCCATTCAGGAAAAGTCGGTATCACAAGATTTTGAAAATGGCTGCCCTGATGGCAATATTTGAGGTTAGATCAGGCCCATTTTCATTTAAGACCAACTAGATATCATAATTAGCTTTTGGTGAAAACCCCAGGTCGATATGACTTTCCGTTTAGGCAGAATAGCAACAGCAATATTTTCAAGATGGCTGCCATGGCAGCAATACTGGATGTTTGTTTTAATGTTTTGTTGGTTTTAGTGGCACTTTTAACACATTATTGGCTATATCATGCCGAGGTAACAGTAGCTAAGTGCCTTTCCCAAGAACACACTGATGTTGCTGGCCCATGCTGGGCTGTTTAGGTATCTAACCTGTGATTCTTAGATTACACCTCTGATGCTCAACCAACTGAGCTACCATGACTCCACCACCATGTTGGACATCAGATTGGCATCATTTTCATTTAGGACCAACCAGATATCATGAGAAGTCTTTCAGTGAAAAGCCCATCTTGATATGACCATCCATTCAGGAGATGTAGCAGTAACAAGATTTTCATGATGGCTGGTGTGGAGTCATATTGGATATCTAAGCCACACCATTTTCATTTAGAACCAACTAGACCTTGGGATGAATGTATGTGTAAAGTTTCAAGGCAATCCAGAGAGTAGTTTAGGAGAAGTAGTGATAATAAAATTGTACTAACAGATGGCTGGACAACAGATAATGGATGACGGACAACAATCAAACTCATAAACTCTTCTGGTCTATGACAAGCAGAGCTAATAAAACAGGTTACAATGTTCTGTAAGTACATGTATACTAATTGGTGCACTTAATAACCAAACCAACACAGGGTCCAGTAATTGCAGCAGACTATTACTGAATTAAAGTACATATGTATCAGTGCTTAATGGCACCACAGCACCATAATAGTTATATGGTGCCCATTAAAAGTAGAGTTCTACAAATGTAAAAATGAAGAAACTTTAGGAAGATAAACCTTTCCAAATAAATGTGAACATGAAGTATTACAAAGTAAAATATAAAGGGAAAATATGTTAAAAATCTCTATAATGTACATACAAAAAAGTATAAAGGTAAAAGATACACCATCCTTGATATATATGGTTACAATTTGTTACATAAACCACATTCCCCCAAAAAGTCAGAGATTTTCTCAGGTGGTACATCATCAGGGCTGTTCCAGTAAAACACATTTGGGACCCAGGGTAGGCGCTTTCAACATGGAGTAGTCACCTATAGATGCGATTTAGAATCTTTTATCATTTTCATTTGAACTGTTTGAGTAATCAGAGTACCCTGGCATATATTTTTATAAAACTGCCTTCTCTAGGTACCATGTATATCTAAATGGAATAGCCCTCATACAGTTCCATAATCAAATTCACATAATAAAACATGTTTTGCACAGGATGAAAGTTGATACACTCTACAAGAATGTGTTCCACCATCAGTAGACTGCAAGATATATGCACTCTACTAGAGGTTCACCCTTCAGGAGGTATGCACGAGTCAAGTAATCATGTCCTATACGTGATTGGTTCAATACAAACTCATCCCTGCGATTGGTTCTCTATGAGGGATGCCAATCTCCAATGATGGGTTCAATGTTATGAACAAAGCATATTTATGGAGTTTCATTCCACGTATTTTGCCAAGTATAAAGAACATCCGATTTATAAAATATTAGAGGTCAGTACATAGAATCTTCCATTTGGAAATGGGTTATTGCAGGGCAGCTATAGTTGCTTTATCTGCCTTTTCATTACTCTTAATATGAATCTGATTATGTAGCCATGTACAGAATACTTTTTTCCAGATTGTATGAGCAAATCATGTTTCTTTAAGATCTGGAATATTAACAGGTTGTAAAATTCAAAGTTTTGCAAGGCTTTCGGTGTAGAATGGGAATCAGAAAAGATGACAAAGTTTTTATTGAGAGGTTTTAATGCAGTTCAAAGATTTAAGTTTGGACGTAATTTCTGCACTAATCCATAAAATCCACACACAAAAAAATGGGGGAGATTGTGCCATACACTGCATGAAGTCACATGACAAAAAGGGCAATAACTCTAACGAAAGTTGTGGGAGCAAAGTGGTTTGTTGATATGTGCATCTTTAGGTGATGACTACAATATTTACAAAATTTCATGGCAATCCACCAAAAACTGCCTGACTAGTTGCACTAACAAGATTTTCTGATACATTGCTAAAGGACAAAAAAGGGAAATAACTCTAACAAATATCGCAGAAGCAAAGTGATCTGTCACTGTGCATCTTCAGGTCATGACCATAATATTGACCAAGTTTCGTGGAAATCCTTCAAAAACTGCAGGACTAGTTGCACTAAAAAGATTTTATCACACCCTTCTACAAGACAAAAGGGCATAACTCTAACAAAAATTGCAGGAGCAAAGTGACAAGTTGATAAACATATCGTCAGGTCATGTCCATACTATTTACCAAGCTTCATGGCAATCATCAAATACTGTAGGACTAACTGCGCTAATGAGTGTTGGAAAGATGGATGGATGAACACAAGGATTACTGTATAGAGGCCAAGTTATAAACAAGGTTTGCTGATCAGGCAGTGAGGTGAAAACCTACTTTCTTTTTAGTCCAGAAGATTTTGTCCAAAGCACATACACATACACAAACAAAAACACATTATTATATTTTTTAGTCTGAATTATTCCTGTCCTCCAAGTTTAACTACCATGAGCCTTTCTGCCTTCGATACAATGGTCGTGTGGAGCTAGTGTCATGAGAGATGCCAATAAATTCTGAGAACAAAAACAATCAACTCAAGACTATGATCATAAATCTCATGTAGTACAGGTAACTCCACTGTCTCCAATGATGCACCAGTGGTCTGAATAAACAAATAATAAACCTTTACCCTGAAACAGCTCATAGCAGCACTATTTTATTATAATAAAGTGAAGCTTCTGATGCTTAAAATTCTTGAAAATCCATATCTGTATCTTATACAGTAATTTCCCAGCAAAAGTTTGAAATGAATCAATCAGCAAACAGTACATGTAAATCACTCACCTAACCTTTTTGCCCACAAACACAAGTAACTTATCCTCTGGGTCCATTTCATGATTGATGAAGTCAATTACCTGAAACAAAAAAGAAAGGATATGTTGATCTGTATCTACAATTTGGATGATGTTTATTTTTCACAAATAATTCAAAGAGATTCCAGTCTGCAGTTTCTTCAAGAAGTGTATATGACAAAGTGAATTAAAAATGTAGTGATAAACACTGAAACCCCAATACAACACCCATCCGAACAATACAATGTGAGATTCCAAAACTTGGTGATAAAAGCATCATGTTTGAGGATTTGTGGATGCGCTGATGATGGTGCTGTTGCAAATAGAATTTTACAGGTGACACATCAGCGGAGTCAGTAAAATGGATATTTGCAACCGCAAACCCATCATTAACATCCTCAAATCCTCAAACAAGATTGTTATACCCATTCAAACATACTTTGGAAAATTCTCAAAACAATAGCCCAAATGTAACTTTCCATGGCACTAAATCACAGGGCGAGTCACGAGACTCGTAGCATCAGAACAGCATCAAGGCACTAAGTCACAGGGTGAATCACAAAATTCATGGCATCACAATGGCATCCAGGCATAAAATCACAAAGCAAGTCATGAGACTTGTGGCACCAGAACAGCATCAATGCACTACATCACTGGGTGACTCACAAAACTCATAGCTTGACAATGGCAGCAAATTGTGAAAAATATAGTCAAAATGTAACTTTTCATGGCACTAAGTCACATGGTGAGACTTGAGACTCATGGCATAACATAGACATCAAGGCACTAAAGTCACAGGGAAAGTCATGAAACTTGGCATCACATAGCATCAATGCACTAAGTCACTGGGCAAGACACCAAGTCACAGGGCAAACCATGAGACTTATGGCATCACAATGGCATCAAAGTACCAAGTCACAGGGCAAGTCACAAGACTCGTGGCATCAGAATGGCTTCAAGGCATTAAGTCGTGGTGAGTAACAAGACCCATGGCATCAGAATGGCATTAAGGCACTACATCACAGGGTGAGTCAAAAGACTTGTGGCATCACAATGCAAACAAGGCATCAAGTAACTAGATTAAACATGAGACTCATGGCATCAAGGCACTAAGTCACAGGGCAAGTCACAAGAATTGTGGCACTATAATGGCATCAGAGTTTCTGACAGTATATCATGGATTATACTGTAGCAAATTTTGAATTTTAACCAATAACAAAAAGCAGATTCTTTGTAGGGATATGTTGATTTTGTTTTTTACAGGAAAAAAAACCACTAATAAATTAATGGACGGGTGAAAATTCATCACAAACATTCCAATTTACCAGTCTTCTTAACTTCAGGCTTTCTATGTTCAAGTTACCTGTATCAACTCTTTAAACCACAACCTCCCGATCTAGAGTTGTGCTTCAATGAATATTATTTTTATCAAGTCAACTGAAAAATTAGAGCCTGATCAAATTTATAGAGAGATAGATTAGTACATGCATATTTTACTTGCTGCTACTTTTTATAATATTTTATACATCTAGTACTTCTAAATATATAAATACAGAAACATTTATATACATGATTATTATACACCTTTACATGGTCCTTTGGATCATAAAACAATTCATATGCATAGTAGCAATCACCCATTCTATAGTATCCTATTTAGAGATAAATTATGTGACCCTTCAATGAATGATGACTATTTCAATCAAGATGCAAGTACCAAAACAGGTGTATGTACATTGTCAAAGATGACAACCAACATAGAGAAAAGTCTGATATGTATTATCTGCAATTCATTTCAATATCTACACAGTGCCAAATACAAAGTAGTTGTAGCAAATCAAGGTTTTTTTTTTCAGCATTAGCACTGTCAAGTTTGGAGAATTCATGCACAAATCACTGCAGTTGCACATTTGAGAATCTGGATTACACCCCTTGCAAAAGCTGACATGGAGTTAAAGTGTAAATTCTTTTATTGATTATGTATTTGTAAATTTTAAATTGGTATAATTGCATGCAAAACAATATCCATCTGATTGTTTGTTGGATATTTTTTGCCAAGCTGGTAATTTTGTTCTTGTATAAATGAAAGTATTTCTCTTTCAATTTCATATTCATCAGGGTTAATTCTGGATGAATTTACAATATATTAGTTAAAATCTACTAAGAGCATATAAATTAAATTATACTTATGTACAGTCCATTTGCTGTCCTTTGACCAGCCATAAAATTAAATTTTCTTCAAATTTTGAATGTTCATACAATTACAATCCAACTTGATTTTAAAAAATTTCTTAGGCATACTACTGAATAATTTTTCAAATTTTTTTTTAGTTGTTGTTAAAATTTTTGCCTAATACTTTAATAGATCACAAACAAGCACTTTTGACAAATTACCACACAGGCGTTAACTCAGTATATAGATCACAAACAAGCACTTTTGACAAATTACCACTCAGGTGTTAACTAAGTATATTTAACAGTAAATGGAAAAGATATGATTGACTGTCACCTGAGGTTAACCTATCTTAACCAGCATGGGACCGTAGTGCTGACCATGGCCATTACACCAAGTCACCAACAGAAAGCATCATATAGACAATCAGTTGTGTTAGATGCATAAAAAAATTATAAAAAGCACAAATTTTTAAACTTTAAGTTTAAAAATTTTAAACGTTCACATGCCCAAATCTGCACTTATATTTAAACTTAAGTTTACATATTTTCTATTTTTCCTGTACTTTTCACGTTTTTGTAGTGGGAATTACCCCGTTATTGAGTGTCATTTAACTTGCTTACCCAATGTAAACTTGACTAACCTCGCAAATCATGTAGTGAAACTTGTACAGTCCTCTTTCACTGGTTTCACATGTATTCATCTTTACAATTATGCTATAAAGTCTAATTTCAAAAACTGGCTGCTTCACACAGTCAATCTTTGTTTCTCTGTTCGCCATATTGGAAGCTTTACTTCCTTTTTGATTTTTAATTCCATCGTGTTCTGTAAGCCACTTTCTGATTGGCTTGTGCAGAAGGTGTGTCAATTCTGCTGCTCCAGACGGATATAAAAATCGCACCAGCAGTCAGTTTGGTCAACCTGCTTGCTGAAGTTAAGTCTCTCTTTGCCCGAGAAGTTAAGTCTCTCTTTGCCTGAGAAGTTAAGTCTCTCTTTGCCCGAGAAGTTAAGTCTCTCTTTGCCCGAGATGTTAAGTCTCTCTTTGCCTGAGAAGGTAAGTCTCTCTTTGCCTGAGAAGGTAAGTCTCTCTTTGCCTGAGAAGGTAAGTCTCTCTTTGCCCGAGAAGCCCTTGCCTAGGGTATAGAATTATTTTGTCCTTCTTTGCCTGAGAAGCCCTTGCCTAGGGTATAGAATTATTTTGTCCTTCTTTGCCTGAGAAGCCCTTGCCTAGGGTATAGAATTATTTTGTCCTTCTTTCCCAAGATTTAGGCCCTTATTCCTTAGAAATTATTATTATTGCTGAAGTTAAGTCTCTCTTTGCCCGAGAAGCCCTTGCCTAGGGTATAGAATTATTTTGTCCTTCTTTCCCTAGATTTAGGCCCTTATTCCTTAGAAATTATTATTATTGCTGAAGTTAAGTCTCTCTTTGCCTGAGAAGCCCTTGCCTAGGGTATAGAATTATTTTGTCCTTCTTTCCCTAGATTTAGGCCCTTATTCCTTAGAAATTATTATTATTGCTGAAGTTAAGTCTCTCTTTGCCTGAGAAGCCCTTGCCTAGGGTATAGAATTATTTTGTCCTTCTTTCCCTAGATTTTGGCCCTTATTCCTTAGAAATTATTATTATTGCTGAAGTTAAGTCTCTCTTTGCCTGATAAGCCCTTGCCTAGGGTATAGAATTATTTTGTCCTTTTTTCCCTAGATTTAGGCCCTTACACCAAAAATGGGGGTGGTTTGGATTTTATTCCTTAGAAATTATTATTCTCTGTGGGACAAAGAACTTGTTCTGCATTTTTTCTGATCATACTTATGCTCAGAGTTAGATCGCAATTATAATGTTACAATATAGTGCTTACTGTATATACTCGCGTATAATACAGGTCCAAAATGCAAACAACATAGACCCTTATCTGCCGTCGCATAATGCACTGGCAGATCAGGGTCCATGTTGTTTCTTCTACTGATTAGTCCTTACAAACTGCATATACCCAGATCTTCCAGCTCATTATGCGATGGCAGATCTGGGTCTATGCAGTTTGTAGTTAGTATCAGATTATATGCGAGTATATATGGTAGAATAAAGTTCCTGTGTTTGGTATCTGCAGTTCACACCTTCATAATAATCAGTAAAACTATCCTTGTTAGTTGTCTGGATTTGTAGTTGACCATCTCAAAACTAAAATCAAACTTGTGCCTTAACATGAGCCAAAATAAATCCGTCCCGTTACATTTTCAATTTAATGGAGAGTCAAGATGCATCAAACAGACTATAGTATATAACTTACTCTTTCCTTCTTGTCTTCTTCATCAACAATTTCCACCCTCTGTGTAACCGAGTGCACTGCCTGTGGATATAAACACCAAGATTAATTTTTCATTATAAACAGACATTCCTTATACTCATGAGCAGATTTCAAAATATTGTAAATTCATTTACTGTTTAGTGGGTATCATTTTTAATTGCAGAAAATGACATTTGTATCAATACTTTAAATCTGTGGATAACCACTGTTGAGCAGGGACGGTCCAATATTCTTCATACATATACGCCAATCCTGTTTAAATTTGTCTTTGAATATTTGGTTTGTAGCAATAAAAAAATCCACAAGACATTGTACTCCATCGATAAAAATGAATTCAGTGTAACAAAACAATTTACATCTATGTATTTCTGGCCCTCCCAGTTGCAACTTATTAAAAACATTTCCCTATTTGAATGACTAAAACTGTCAGCTGCTACATGGCATTAATGGTTCATAACTTGCCATTATTAGAAAGAAACAGAAGTATGAAAAAATTATTCCACTTGATGATGTTTGTACAAATCAAAATACAACACATTAGCACAGTGACCATGTTTATTGACTGATTCCTTGCTAAAATTTGGGAACTACCATATATACTCGTGTATAATAAGGGTCTTAATGCAAACAACATAGACCCTAATATTCTGTCGCATAATGCACCGTCAGATCAGGGTCTATGTTGTTTGTTCTACTGATTAGTCCTTACAAACTGTATAGACCCAGATCTGCCATCGCATAATGCGACAGAGGATCTGGGTCTATGCAGTTTGCAGTTGGTATGGGTTTATACACGAATACAGACAGTAACTCATTTTCTGATCCTCTATCCTCCATTTCATGCTCTTAGTCACTTGTCAATTTTTAACCAAATGCACAATGCAAATATTATACAATATATTTTCCACAAGGGACTAAACTTTTGCTTAGTCTTCTTTCCAGGATACTCTAATTTGTTCAAATGATAACCACGTAATTCTGCATTTCATATTAATCTTTTATTAATATACAGTAATACCTCACTATAATGTTGTTCATGGGAGCCACAAGAGACCATGTTATATGTGAGGTTGCCTTATACTGGTGTACACTATACATGCTATTACTATTACATAATGTTCTGGGATCCATGACCATACCAGCTTTGTAAATGGACTGTGTTTTACTGAGGTATTTTTTATAGAGAGGGACCAATGTAATTATTCATGTATAATTCATATCTAGCTGTATATAGCAAAGGCCTAGATTGACAGTCACATAATGTACATACAGACATATAAGGGTCTGTGCAGTTTGTTCGATGTGTCATTTCAAGTGAAGTGCTTCAAAACTCAATTGGCAGCACATAATATATGATGGATGATTTGGGACTATGCCATTTCAATTCTGACCTGGCAGCACAAAATAACATGGATGATATGGGTCTATTCTGCTAAGATCCTGACCTGGCTGCACATAATATGATGGATGATTTGGGTCTATGCTACCTTGATCCTGACCTGGCGGCAAATAAAAACATGAATGTCTTTGGCTCCGGTGGCTAAAAACATACTTCTAGCAATGAAGCTTTAGTTCATTTGTGCTTGCTTACAATGAATACATGTGGTTTAAAACTGAAAGGGAGGCAACAAAAACTTTACTGATACATGAATTTATGACTACTGCATGTCAACTGGATTTATATTAAAAATCTGTCATTAATTGATGAACTTTATTTGACTGATGATCTAGCATCCATTAATATTAAAATCTGAAATATGAAAACTTCTAAGCAATGGTGTCCATAAACAGGGACAACAACACAAGTAAGGTTGTGAGATAGCAATGGAAACATTTTGGTTAACATTTTCAGGTGGGGTGGGGTGGGGGGGGGGTGCTAGCACTTTTCTTTGATACACGAGAAATATAATCTCCTTTGTACTGCACAAATATTTGTATAATGGATTTTAATATTAATGGATGCTAGATCATCAGTCAAATAAAGTTCATCAACTTTCCATTTTGGAGGCTATTTGGGCCAACTAGACATGATAAAAAGTCATTTAGTGAAAACAACATGTTGATATGACCATCCATTCAGGAGAAGCAGCAAGAACAATATTTTCAACTTTGCCACTGTGGTGGCCATACTGGATGTTTGAGCAGTAACATTTTCATTTAGGACCAACTAGACATCATAAGAAGTCTTCTTGTGAAAACCCCATGTCAATATGACTTTTTGTTCAGAAGGAGAAGTAATAACTATATTTCAAAATGGCTGATGGTGGCCATATTGGATGTCAGATTTGCACCATTTTCATTAGGATCAACTCAACATCATAAGAAGTCTTTTAATGAAACCCCAATGTTGATATGGCAATCAATTCTGAAGGAGTAGCAATACAAATATTTTCAAGATGACCACTGTGGTAGTTACACTGGGTGTCCAAGTGGAACCCTTTTCATGTCAGACCAACTGGACATCATAAGAAGTCTTCTCGCAGAAACCTCATGTCAATATGACTTTCCTTTCAGGAGTTGTAGTAATAAGATTTTCAAGCTGGGTGCCTTCGCAGCCATATAGGATATCATATCAGCACCACTGTCATTAAGGATCAATAGGACATCATAATAAGTCTTTTAGTGAAAACCCCATGTTGATTTGATCATCTATTTACGAAGAGTAACAATAAAAAGATTTTCACAAAGGCTGCTGTGGTGGCCATATTGAATGTCTGAGCAGCACCATTTTCATTTAGGACCAACTATATATGGGGATAAATGTGTGTGTAAAGTTTCATGGCAAATCCTCCAAGTAGTTTAGGAGTAGCGATAACAAACTTGTGCTAATGGAGAGATTGAGGTCGGAAGATAGATGATGGACCAGTAGAGCTAAAAATCTTTCTATGTATCCATACTTACCGCTAAATCTAAAGATCCAACAAAGACTTGTATTGGATTTTTGAGGTAGCTCTCCCCAAGGCAACGAACTGCAGGTGGCCAAGTAGCACTGGTAAATAAGAGCTTTTATTGAGAAATTTTAAGTACAGTATCCCTCATTATAATGCTGTCCAATGGAGACCTAGAGTTTACAACCTTATTGTGAGACTGCCTTACAATGAAATACATAATAAGTATAACTTTACTATCACTTAATGAAATGGGAACCGTGACCATACTCACCTTATAACAAGAACCATCTTATAATGGAGGGCCTTATATCAAGGGTGTGCAGTAATACATGTCCCAGAATTCCTGATAATATTACTCTATGCGTCTTATGGCAGAAGTATATACATAAATAGACAATTACAACATGAATAAAACTGAACAAATTACGTTTTTGGTATACCTTAAATTTGTTTACAGAAAATATTACATACAAAAACAAATTATTAACTTGAATACAGTAAAACATTTATTATCCAGACCCATCAGGGGACATAAATTTCATCCAGATAATCAGTTGTCTGGATGATCGAACTGTGAATGATTATGTATCAGTAATCAAGGAAATATTAATATTTTGAAGATATTTGACATGTTTAATAGCAGAAAAAGTACAAACAATAAAAATATTATAGACTATTCATGATAGAATGATAACGTAGGTGTGATGGACGGTGATTTTATCTGTGTTCTTGGAAACACAAGTGTCAAAGGTCTTTGATCAAGGTAAACTCAACTGACATGGATTATATACAAACCTGTGCTGGTATGTATATAACTTTTATCACCAGTCACAATTGATCGACAGTTAATTTCTTAGGCTTGTACTACAGAATGCCTTTGATCAGACAGTAAGAAGTCTTTAATCCTGTTGGATTAACTTGGGATTTCTGTATGACAATTACATATTTTCATAGCGGCACTCACTAGGCAACAATCAGGTGTATGAAAAATGTTCTCTTTTTGTATCTGACTATACTCACCTACTCTATCTCCTACTTATATTTATTTTTTCTTTAACAAGATAATTTAGTTATTCATGATACCAATGTAAATATAATTCTATGAAATTTAATTCGATTGTGTTTCTTTCTGATTTCTGTTACTCTGCTCTTTGTTGGTGTTGTGATTGGCAAATTAGTTTCATTTAGAGATACATGTACACTGTATTAAGCAAAACTTTCATGGGACACGGTAATAGTTGATATGGATAATTGGTGTCTATAATTTCAATATGGTTTCAAGCAAGGCAAGGCATTTTACAACATACCATTAAATCAGCTGCATTAAATGGTCTAAGACAAGTCATTTTACAACGTATATTAAATGGTCTAAGATGAGTGAGGCTTTCAGACTAACATGTTGTTTTGACACAAAAAATCTGTTGCTATACAATCAGATGCACTTTGTACATTGTTTCAATATAAAATGACTTGTCGGATTAAGTGCACTTTGCAAAATTAAGATATATTCTGACTTATGTCTTGATACCTCAATTAATAGTCATATTTGTATTCGCATTCTGCATAACAAAAAGTACATTCATTTCAAGCATGATGACATGAATTTTCTTGTTTCTTTTTAAAATTGGTCTCATTAACTCTCTCACTATACAATGAGATCACTTGAAGTTTTGGCATATTTTGAAAGATTGCTGAATGCCATATATGATTAAATAAGTAAATGAAAGATGAAGAAAAGAAGAAATTGTAAAATTTCCTGTCAGGTAATCTACCTTGTCATCACAGTCTGCCTATCGGGCCTTATATCTAATAAAATCTTCTTAATTTCTGGCTCAAAACCCATGTCTAACATACGATCTGCCTCATCCAGGACCTGTTGATAAGAAAATCAATCCTAAAATTGAGTTTACTTTTATCAGTTAAAAAAATTTTTAAAAAAAAGAGTACTGTGAATGGTACTCCCACCCAGTGCTTAATAGTCCTGTACGTAGGCACTAGCAAGGCATGGAGTCTTGAACCAAACTTATTATGCAGAAACCATTTTCTTATTAGACTAACCATGACCTTGACCTTTTGACCCCAAAATCAATAGGTTTCTTTATTACATAAAGTGCAAGCCAGCCAAAAAGTTTGGTCACAGAACTTACTCTAGAACAAAGTTATTGTGCAAAACCCATTTTTCTTCTGCATCACAATGAACTGAACTTTTAAGTTTTTCACCCCAAAATCAACAGACTTCTTCCTTACTTTAGGTGTGAGCCCTCCACAAGCTTTGGCTAAGGTATCTGGTTTAGAACTAATTAACTATGCTAAAAACATTTTTCTTCTTTCAGTCATAGTAATCTTGACCTTTGCATTTTTTAAACCCAAAATCAAAACGCTTCTTTCTTCAGTGTTTCGGCCAGGTCTTGGGAAAATGGCCCGTTCATTGGAAAAAAGGGCCAATGGTGTGATCTTAATGGGCAAACTTCGTGATATGTGATATAATAAAATGCAATACTGGAAGTTTCACTTTCCATTGGACTTTAGGCATGGTTTTTGTTGGTTTTACCAGCTCATTCACTTGAGTCATCATCTCTGAGGTCATTTTATCACTTTAAAAGTCTAAGCATGATACTGGGGGTAAAGAAATCGGTTATCTGTAATTTCATAACTACCTCTTAGCAAAACTTGGCTGCCTTTACATATGCAAATGGTGCTGTATGAAGGTCATATCATAAGACTGGAAGAACATGACTTGCAAAAATTGCCAAGACTACACATTTTTCTTTAAGTAAAATTTTTTAATAAAACAGAGATGGAAGATACCTCCATATGTTACTTGAACTTATTTCTTATTTCCATCGAGGATGTTACAATTCAGTGGCATGCCAAAAATATTCTCAGGTAAGAAATATTATGGTATATACCGAGTACACAATTGTCTCTGGTTTTCTCTAGTTTCACCATAAATAGTATTGAGAGAGTTTTTGAAAATAGAAAGGCCAAGCATAGCAACCAGTGCTAGCAAGAGAAGATAGCTTTTTGGATTTTTCAAATTTTTAATCATTGTGCAGTTCAGACATTTAATGACTGGTCGGCACATCTGTATCAGATTAAAGTTTTAAAAAAAACATGCCTTGTTCATTTTATATGTGCCACTTTACTGCATTAAACCTCTTATTTTGTAAGGGTTAGTGTTTATTTTGGGCAAATCCTGCAATGGCAATTCCTGGCTGAAACAGTTTTTTTTAACCCCAAAGCGTAACAATCAACAAACTTTGGTGAAGTTATATCGTTGAGAATTGAAATGTTTGTGCACAAGCCATTTTTCATTTTTCGGCCATAATGATCTTGATCATTGACCTTTTGACCCCAAAACTAATGAGCTTCTACTTTGCTCCAAGTGCAAGCCATCCACAAAGTTTAGTCTAGGTCGATGAAGCAGAACTAAAGCTGTTGTACAGAAACCATTTTCTTATTTCAGTCACAGTGACCTGGACCTTTGACCACTGACCCCAAAATCAATAGGCTACTTCCTTACCCCAAGTGCAAGCCATGTATAAAGTTTGGTCCAGATCTGTGATATAGAACTGTTATTATTGTGCGAAACCATACTTCTTCTTTCAGCTGCAGCGACCTTGACCTTTGACCCCCAAATCGATAGGCTTCTTCCTTAACCCAAATGCAAGCTATTTACAAAGTTTGGTAATAAAATTTAGTGAAGAACTCGCTATTGTGCAGAAGCAAAATAGGGAACAGATGGAGGAAAGGACATCATTTAAGAATTTAACATATTTTACAAGATTCATCAAGTCATGAAGCTTAAATATGGAGTACACACTGCATGAACAACCGTAGTGAAGTGAAGGCCATTCATGCATAATGTGTAATCAATTTTCAAGCTTCACCCTTCACGAATTCTGTAAAATATAAAGATCAATTCTATTAATTACAAATAGCTATACAAATAATAACAAATCTAAAGAAATAAATAACAGATAACAGACATATATATTACCGACTGTTTATAAATATTGTCAAAGAACACAAGGGCACATGAATATATAAGGAATTCTTTCTGGTGTTATGAACTAATAACTTCCAGTTTTCTCTATCACATAATGCAATTTTAACCAATCTATAAGCTTGTTACAAAGGCTTGGTTTTAATCATACATGATATGCTCTATCTTATGGTGGGAAAAATGATGTCTTCATTTCTGGATACATCGGGGAAAGTATTCACCCATTTCAAGAAATATATTGCATGGGACAGTAAATATGTCTTCTAGCTGAGATCCCTGACAAGTAAATGACGTTGTCTAAGTGCAATAAGAAAACTAAGATACCATGAATTGTTTTCATCACATAAGTTCAACTTTTAACAGTGTCATAATGTCATGCTACATTATGAGCAACAACTGACAGTGACATGACACATAATCACAGCAACATTATCAGCAACTGACATAACACATAATCACAGCATCATGAGCAACAACTGACAGTGACACTTAATCACACAGCAACATTATCGGCAACTGACACAACACATAATCACAGCATCATGAGCAACAACTGACAGTGACATGACACATAATCACACAGCAACATTATCAGCAACTGACACAACACATAATCACAGCATCATGAGCAACAACTGACAGTGACATGACACATAATCACACAGCAACATTATCAGCAACTGGCACAACACATAATCACTGCATCATGAGCAACAACTGACAGTAACACAACACATAAACATGAGATAGCAACATAATAAACAATTGACAGTGACACATGACATAGCAACATCATGAGCAACAATTTCTAGTGATATGACAAATAAAAATCACATAGCAGCATCATGAGCAACACACTCTGCAGATATGCAATATCCAACTTATGTTTGATAGGCATGAAATTTATGAAAACGGTTAAATAATACACTTGCTTCCAGCAACTCATGGCAATTATATCAATTATTTCATCAATTTAATACAACCTAAATAGAGAAATTTATGTGTTGTCAAATTTTCATGAATTTATGATCTTAAAAAAGTTTCCATGCTTAAATTTGTGTTTTTGCAATCTTCCAATGTTTCATATAGACACCATTTTCTGTATTTGACCTCTGTTTCATATGCGCAGATATTAACAATCATGTGATGAGTCAGCCATGATGATGGTGAAATGAACATTAGATACCGCACAGGCCATGATAAAAACAATATGTCTTTTTGTTTACATTTTATCTTTGCTCATTTTCTCATAAAAATTGGCATGGATAGCAATGGAAAATATGAAAAGGTGGAGGTGGTTCATGTTCTGACAATGGCTGTACAAATAATTATTGTAAATACAATTTATGGGAGAAATCAATGTATGAAACACACAGACAAGTGCATGAAGACTGTGCGAGTTTGGTTCCATTTAAATTTCAGTCTATGCCATCAGGTGGGCATGCAAGATTTTCAATTCTTGGATTACAATCTTAGCAGATAAGTTGAAATCACTGATAATATGACTTCCAAGAGAAATAATTAAAGACTTGCCTGGAATCTTTAAGAGAAAACTACCCTGCACTACATGTATTATTGATTGTGCAGAAACATTTATTTAGAGGCCAACTAATCTCATTTCTCAAAAGTAGAGGTGAGACTTACAGCAATCGTAAATCGCACAACACTGCCAAATATATGGTAGGAATATCTCCACATTGGCAAATTACTTTATTTCAAGGCATTTGGTAGACGGGCAAGTGGTAAATTCATAGTTGAAAAAAAAAAGTGAATTTTTAAATTACCTTTGCCTTGGAGTGTTGTTAATCTATATATGAAGCTAACATTGTTTTGTGGGAATGACTATTGAGGATTCAGCAAGATTAGTAAATTTCTAAGTCTACTAGTCATTCTTGCTACAAGGAAATTTATGTTATATTGTAGGCCTGAAGAAACTCATATTTTTTTCTTTTGAGTTATTGTTTTTTCACTTGACTAAAGGTGAAACTTGAACTGACACATAAAATGACTCAATTTTATTTTCCCAAGTCTGTAATTTAAATAAATGATGCATTAACATCATAACATGATTAAAAAATTAGAACCAACATAAAACTATAATTATATAAATTTATAGTCACAGAAGCATACACGTTTTGAATGTCTTACTGAACAATAAGCGATCTTCAATTTCATCAACAATGCGTGACATAATTTTATCTGCATAAAATGTACGTAGTCTTGTAACATGGCCAGTTACATAATTTTCATCATACTTTACATTCACAAACTTGTGGTCATCTGCACTAAGCCATACAAGAAGTTTACATTTCCTAAGACCAGTGTAAAACATCATCATCTGTGTTTGCATATAGAACCCTCTATTCCCTTTCTTCCTAATAATCAGACTGTCATTGACACTCTTTTGGACATCATATTTCTTGTTTGAAAAAAAAAGGATCATCCAATGTGGTCCAGTTTGTAGGCAATGAACTTTTAATTTCAAGCAACGCGTCTTCATTTAAAATTCCATCGGGGCTCGTTGACAACCAGTTTTCCAGCACAGAAACAAGCACTCCTTTTTCAATAAGAGAATATCCATTATAAGTTAAATATTGTTTTGCTGCCACTTCAATTTAAAGTTTGTGGTTTGTGAATTTATTTCCTACAAATTTGGAATGTAAATGTTCTCTTATAAAATGTGTGCAATCAGTAGTAGAATCCTTTCACTTTGTTTACAATCTATTTCACTGGTGATATGGTCGACGCTACTGCTACACAATTAGTGAGCGATATCAGTACAACAGGCGATAACTAGAAAACCATGTCTATACCCAGCATCTGAATCTGCTTGAAGTTAAATTTGTGTGACCGGAGTGTGAAAATTAAACCACAAAGAATTGTTCCATAAATTGAATTGCAATGAACACTCATGCAAAATCCACTGTTTCCAGACCTAATGCTTGGTGATGTGTATAAGGTGGGTTATGGTGACTTAGCTATGTTTGGTGATGTGTATATGGTGGGTTATGGTAACACAGTTATGCTGGGTGATGTGTATTATGCAATGGCAGATCTGAATCTTTGCAGTTTGCAGTTGGACTTGACTCTTAAGCGAGTATATACAGCAGCAGTCATACATGATAAAATTCATATCGAGTTTCTGTCCTAAAACCATCTTCTTAGATGCATAATTTTTAAGTTTGTTGACATAAAATCTTTATTAACTATCATGAATTAAATCTATAGTTTCAATTCTTCTTCAGAAATTCAGAATTACATGCATGTAATAAACCAAGTATAGTTCTCACAAGTCTTAATCAAGGCTTTCATGAAGAAAAGAAAAAATAAAATTGTATCAATTGAAGTTTTACATTCAAGACAAATATAGTGATTTTTTCAATAGTATTGAACTCATTTAAGATCAAATATATCAGAAAACTTCAAAGACTTACAAGATAGGTGACTGATTTGACATTAACAATTTTGTTCATCACAAGATCATTGAGACGTCCCGGTGTAGCCACGATTATCTCAACTCCTTTAGTTACTACCTTAATCTGGGCTCTCCGATCCCCACCTCCATAGACACACACACTAAAAAAAAGGAAGAAAGGCCCAAGTAGGCATGAGATTGCTCACCTTTCTGACATATACATAACAAACTCAAGGGCAGTTTGCCAAGAAATCTAGGTTTGTATGATGCTTTCTAACATTCAACAATTTTAAAATTTTAAGTAACGGCAGATATATTGGATGGTAGATTAGCATAATCTGTGCAAATATGAAATGTCTTATGCCAGAATGATTTCCATGAAATTCTATCAACTTCTATTTACCGGTCTTTGAGAAGAAGTCCTTGTAAGTTTTTTTATTATTTTAGTACCAATGGCCATATTGAATAATGAATCAGCATTATTTGTGCCAGTTTAAAGGTTTTATGCCTGAATTTTTTCCACTAAAATTGGTTAAATTTTGTTCAGCAGTTTGTGATGATAAGTTACTCTAAGTGTTGCTTTTTATTGTTAATAATGGAGGCCAAATTTGAAGGTAGATAAGTATCCTCTGTACATTCTTGCCAGGATGCTTTTCATCAAATTTTGTCAAATTCCCAGAGCAGTTTTTTTTTTTTTGTAGTTCTTCAGAGGTTCTTGATTTGGTAGTGGATCAGCATCATTTGAACAATTTTAAAGCCCTTCATGCCAGGATGCTTTTTGTAAAATTTGGTCAAATTCTCTTCAGTGGCTTGCAAGAAGTTGTCTAAAGACTTTTCTATATTTAGTAATGGCAGTCATATATGATGATGGATCAGCATTATTTGTACAAATCTGAGAGGCCTTCATGCCAGGATGCTGTCAAATTTGGTTCAGTTCTGTAAACAAGTTTTTCTGAAGAAATTATTTAAGGGTTTTTCAATATTTAAAAATGGCAGCCATATTTCATGGTGGAGCAGCATCATTTGTACAAAACTGAAAGGTCTTCATGCCAAGATTTTTCAAATCTGATCAAATTCTGTTGAGTGGTTTTTGAGAAGTTGCTTAAAGGTTGTTTTTGATTTTTTACCAATGGCGTTCATATTTGATGGTGGATTGGCATCATTTGTACCATTATGAAAGTCCTTCATGCCACAATGCTTTCTCTTAAATTTTACCAAATTCTGATGAGCAGTTTTTGAGAAAAAGTTGTTAAAAGGTTTTTTATATTTTTAGTAACAGCAGATGTATTTGATAGCAGATCAACATCATTGTTAAAAAATTGAACGACCTTCATGCCAAGGTGCTCTCTGCCAAGTTAAGTTGAAATTGGTTTATTGGTTTTTGAAAAGAAGTTGATAATAGTAACAGCTGATGGATTATGGAAAATGTAAAGTGGATGCAGAACCATACCATAAGCTCACTTGACCTTACAGCTAAGTGAGCTAAACAAAATTTATTGCTAACTTTTGTCATTGATACAAAATCGTAGAGTCAATTTATTGATTAAACAGAATGTAACCAATGATCACACAGCCTGCCACTTCAAAGCTTTTAGCAGTTTCAGCAGCCACTGTAAACACTGATTATCATGTAGATAATAAATTTAGATTAAAGTTATGAATGAAATGTTGGCACTTGTGAATGGGCTTAAAAGACAAAAAAACAACATCAATAATTACACAGCTCACGTCCACAAAACTTTTAGTAGTCATTTTCATTTAAGACCAACTAGACATAATAAGAAGTCTTCTGGTGAAAACACCATTTTGATATGACTCTGAATTCAGGTGGAGTAGCAATAAGATTTTCAAGATGGCTGCCATGGTGGCCATATTGGACCATTTTCATTTAGGACCAATTAGATATCATAAGAAGTCTTTCAGTGAAAACTCCATGTTGCTTTAACCATCCATTTAGGAGGATTAGCCATAAGATTTTCAAGATTGCTGCTGCAACGGCCATATTGGATGTTCGAGCAACACCATTTTCATTTCGGATCAACTAGGCACGATTAGAAATCTTCTGGTGAAAAGCCCCATGTCAATATGACCATCCATTCAGATAGTAGCAATAACAAGACTTTCAAGATGGCCATTATGACAGCCATATGTGGGCATTTGTTGTTTTATTATACTGAATAAACTGCCGGAGGTAAAAAAAAATGGCAGAATCTTAGTCATTTAATCCTGAGTGGCAAAACACTTTTTTGAACCCAAGTTTTGTTCACCCCCCACCCCCCTCAATTCAGCCTTTCTATAAAATGTGTTGCCTGATGGATAAACAATCATTACTTAACTTAAAACAATTTACTTTTTTAATACATAACGGGAAAACTTCAATTTAAAACCAATTTGATAATTTACCAGTTCGAGAAAAATATACAACCTACAAAATGTCACCAATGTTTTTTCTGCTTTGTCACTGTACACCGACTGCTTCTTCTTCTTTTCATTAGACTGGTCCCTCCAAAAAGAGTCAGGAATCAATAGATTACAGCTAGTAACCAGTCAACTTACTGATATAACAATGGTCACATCTTGTATGTTGGATTTGTATGTGCTAAAGCTATCATATTGGTAATACAATTTCTAATTTTCCTTTTCAAATGTGTTCAAAAAGTCAACTTTTAAAAGAAGGCAATGACTAATTTTTACTTGGCTGTTAACATTTTCTACAAACTACTAGAAAGGTTGAATCACAGTGGGGTGACCAAAACTTTACAAGGAGCCTGAATACTTTGCACAGTAATACTTTGTAACAGTAATGTTAATGTAATATGACCTAAAGTCATGGGTGCATGAGGGAAATATGATGTCACTTTAGAGTAATATATGGACACCTTACAAGATAAAATTGGGGAATATAATATAATGGGGTTAAATGTCATGTGTTACAATTTCTACCAATGAGAGAATTCTAAAACTGAAGCATAAGAATAGAATTAATCATGTGATTATGCTAGATATAGGAATTCAACCCTGGGATCAGAATTTGCAGACAGGAACAATGCTTTGCACTTGTTCTTGCCCAAATATTCTGATCCTGAGGGTAGGATTTCCTTATCCCACATTAATGATCATTTTATCCCAATTTCTAACAAGGTAAAAGTATTTGCTGTAAACAAAACTTTATAAGCAATTCAAGTGTTTTTTCATTATTTAAACTGCTAAAATATTGCAGACATTCGTGATGTCATAAGTATAATAATGCCATCCATATTGCGACCAAGTGCACTGACTTTCTGACATGGGCCATCCCACATGACTTTCTCACATGGGCAAACTGTCTCACAAAGATACAGAAAGGAGACAAAGGAACACATAGGTATGTCTGTACATCTCACCTTTTGATTCCTTTGTAGTTAAATTTCTTCACTTCCATCTCGATCTGCTGTGCAAGCTCTCTTGTTGGTGATAGGATTAAAACATTTGGACCCCCTCTCTCTTCACGTGGTCTGCAAGTTCATACAGAAACAAAAATTTACTTTGGACACAATTTATAAGAGACAGCAAAAAAAGAGGCCCAAGTTAGCCTGGGATCAATCACCTGGCTGACATCAGCCTAATAACCAAATGCAAGAGCAGTAAGCCAAGAAAAATAAGTTGGACTAGAGTGGTCTCCCCTTTGATAAAAGGATCGGCACCAAATCCCATCAATCGTTAGTTACTACTGGTGCAGATGTGCAAGCACTTCTAGAAATATAACTTTGGGGAGGGCCTGGGAGCATGAGTCCATATTAGGATCAGATAAGTATTATCACAGAAACATGTCTCTCTAAAAACTGGTTTCTTCTTCAAATATGTAACCCGATCATAATATACTACAAGAACAGGTAAGAGAAGAGATTTATGTGGCCTTACCCTGAAGTTAGCACCGATTCTGGTCTCCAAACATACACTCAGCCCCCTGGGGCACCCCTCACCAGGTCGAACCAAGCCCTTTAGTATGAAAGGCCTTTGAAGTAAGAGCTTGTGAATGCCATCTATCAACTCAATCAGATAGTTTGGATGTCAGTTCTGGAGCAGTTGCACTCGAATGCAAAGCTAGTGGCAACATACCTATCCTTGTGAGCTGATATGCAAAAGAAATTCAACTGGACTTTGGTTAGCTCCTCATAGGCAGAGCAGATAACCTGCCATATCCAGGACAACAAGGCAATTTGCTTCAGGTACCACCAAGGTTACAACATTTACCAAAATTTCTAATGTGTATACAGTATGCAATAACTGAAATGACTGTTTAATCAAAGTGATTCGAAAGTCAACCGTTCCCACTGATCTACACATTAGGCTTACAGATGACAGCTATTTATATGTAAAGCACTGAAAACCCTGACAATGTGCACACCATTCCTCAGCTAGCATTGTTTCATTTGCTGCATGTCTTCCACCTCTTATTATGACAGGGTTAAGTTTCTAAGTTATGTCTGTTGAATAAATCTAGGTTTGCTGTGATAGTTTCATACTGCCACATATATGTACATGATGAAAAATCAATAATGAAATCGGATGTGCTGCCTGGACATCCATACAAGATACTTTTGTAGAATCTACAATGACTATAAGAAACTGTAGTGGCTTACAGACTTAAATCTGTTTCTTTAAAATAAAATGTTATTCATCAAAAGTTCTGTTAACAAACATGTTTTTCAAAGGTAAGTAATGTAGTTTAAAGAATTGCTTGTCAGCAAGGTCAGTAAATCAACCGGATGTATTATGTTGTGTGATGTGCAGTACAACCAATTCTCATCAACTTCGGCTTTTTCCTTGCGATGCCACATTCTACATGACAATCATCCAAACTTTAAGAAAAGAATAATCACAAAAATCTTACTAAACAGTCATCTTAAGCAGAGATGTGGAAATATATCATTAATTGGAACAGGTAGTTCATGCATGTTCATTTACAGTTTCCAAATTTTGTCAACATTTACAGGCAGTAAACTGAACTAAGTCATTTATGCATGTAAACACTACAGCCTTAGGCACAACTTTGGAGTCCTGTTGGGGTCCTGTAAATGCTCTGGAGCCTGTATATTTGCTGATTCTGCCTGCTGTTGCTAAGGTGACAAAGAAGCAGATCTTGCATGAGAGTAGAGTCACGAAGGTTCTGGAACATGGTTCAAAGGGTGCCTTAATCAACCATGATGCCAGAATCCATGGACAATTCCATTTTGGAAAAAAGACCATAGCCTTTTGTCAAGACTAGTCAAAATCTGCAAGAAGGGCAGGGAGGTCTTTGTTCTGGCCTATATCCTCCCTTCCCTGATGGCGAAATGTGTCTGAGGTCGTGGAACAGTAGCCCTTGATTGTGTGGGGAGGTAACTTCTCCTCAAAGAGCACAAGAGGAAGTCTACTATATGTGCTCTGTTCCAACCACTGGAAGAAAACCCTCAACTTCCTTTGACATGAGACAAGAGTGCAGGTTCAACATCTCTGGTGTTGGATGCAAACCTACATTCACGGTTGATTCAGCAGGCATGGATAAGACATGACTGTCTTGCATTCACGGTTGATTCAGCAGGCATGTCCTGTGAATCTCTGTTTCTAGATTAAGTAGGTAGCTGATCCATGATGTTCCTTGATTGAGGAGAGTCATTAGGTTTAGTGGGTACTCATATACCCTCACTTCTTGTATTGGGTCGCAACTGGACTGAAATTGGTGACTGACCTGTCCAGTGCCAATCTGTGATGCTTTCAGGAGTCTGGTACTAGATAGTGTAGTCTTGGTTATGCTTGGCACCCAAGAAAGTACTGGAGCTGGAGAAAGTGTTACTGTGTGCCAGATGCTATCTTTGTTTGGGGATCAGGACTGGGTATACTGTGAAGACAAATCACCAAAACCAGTCCCAGTTGTACTTGGTGTAGACTGAAATTGCACAAAAGTTGGAGAATTGGTCCAGGACCAGCTAATTTTTGGTGCCTAAGTCGAATTCTCATTCCATAGTCAGTACCGGAGTTTGTATAGGGTAATGGAATGTCTAGAATGGTTACGATGGGCCACCATACTATGTTGGTACTGGCCCAGTAGTCCGTGCTGTGATGGAATGTTCTGGTTAAGGCAGGGTGGACTGGATATGTCAGTAAAATAGATCACCGTACACAGTCGCGCTGGTAGACGGCATAGGTCAAGACTGTACCAGTATTCCAGGGCTTCTGGTGCCTGATCTGGTACCAGCTATTGATGGAATGATCACCACTGTCAGAACCAGGGTCTGCATGTATATTAGGTGCTGGAACGTCTTTTTTTTTGTCATCGTTTCATCCATGTGAACATCCTACCAAAATATGATCGCCCTCTCACTGGTGTAGACTTAGGTCATAAGAATCAAAATGACAGACAGATGGATGGACAGGACCAATCATAATTGACTTGCAATGGCACAGACATAATGACAAATGATTTATATCTAAAAGTCAAATACTTACACTGGTTGACCATCAATGTGTATAAAGGCAGGCAGAAGGAAGGCCAACGTCTTACCCGTTCCAGTCTGTGAATAAAAAGTAAAAAACCCAAATATTCCGTGTATTGGCTGTTAACAACATGATGCTGACCTACCTATCAACTTGTACTTGTGAGAGAGGAACTCCTAGCATATCTGGGTACTAACTTAACACATATATAATAATATTTTATGAAAGTTTCAGTGGAATACAGCAACTTATCTAGAAGATATGTGACTTTCAAAACCTTTAACAGACCTGCCAACCCTAACAAGGACTTCTCAGTAAGGCAGTAAAATTTGTCCAAAAGTCAGATCAATTTCAATCAAGTGTAATGAAATATCATGTACTGCTGTTGTTGACTTGGAAACATGCATGTAAAATGTTTAGAAGTTTGAGCCAAGACTGAGGCAGTGAATGCAAACATTATGTTCAACTAAAAAGTCTGTACATACGTTTAGACCTTAACTATCTCCAATACAGTTTACCCTATGGAGCTCAAATGTTTCTTACTAGATCTCTCAACTTGACGTAACCTTTGTTTTGTTTTTTCTTCTTCTTTTTTCTTCAATTTCAAGTAGCGACAACAATCATCTCTCCTTGCCATGAGATATACTCAAATCAACATGATGTCCATCAAATGTAATAGTTGCCTTTCCTGCTTTTTTCCCCCCAAGATTCTGAATATAATTTCTTTTTATACTTCTATGCTGATTGTTTAAACTTTTTACGATGCTTACTCTCCCTTTCATCTTCAAAGTGTTTTTGTTAGTTGGACGCCATTTCTAGAAAGGCAAAATTTTAAGTAAATTATGTTTCTCCGAAAATACTTATCCGATCACATTAACATTAGGGATATAAGCCTGCTACCTTCCAAATCCAGCCATACTAAAAGATGAAAATTTGTCTTGTGTGTCTATATCATATAGACAAAGGGCAATAACTCTTGCCCATCACCTCCCCTTGCCACCACCAGGTGTCGCTAGTTTTTAAGCTGAGTGATATACCAACGAGAATGCTTGCATGGCGGGGTGGCTGGGACGGTTTTAAGTAATGTGATCAGGTAACTATTCTTGGAGAACCATAATTTACTTAAAAAATTGCTTTCTCCTTCAAATACCATCCCTGATCGCTTTAGCGTTAGGAGAATAGCTAATAGGAGAAATGAATGCTGAGCATCCAATCTATACCTCGGGTAACCCTTCTAGGGAATAAAAGGCTGGATTGCCTATGTGAATGATAACCCACTCTCGTAATCTGAAAGCAACACAGCCTAGGGTCATGTGATCTGCGACCCTTATATCCGGTTAAGATGATGATTATTGAATTCTTCTTAGCGACAAAATTTCACTGGCGAATCCAGCGAAGCTAAGAGACTGTGTTGGTTTTAACTGGGTCTGGTGGTCATTTGGGCCGCTGCCTCAGGACCCACCAGATTCAGAGTTTGTCTCTGTGAAGCTAAATCTCTAGAGATAAAAAATCTCAAAGGTTGACTCAGCATGCCAGCCAACAGCTTCTATTATGGCTCGGATCGAAACATTACATTTAAAAGTGAGGCTTGCAGAGATCGCTCTAATTTCATGAGCTGAAATGCTCATAAGGCAACACTGATCTTTTGAGACTTTAGAGTATGCCAAGCGTATAACCCACTTCAGCCACGAAGATAGGGCTTGAGGTGTCATATCCTGCTTCCAGTACTTCGTCAGGAGAAAGAGACTTTTGCATGTGCCACAACTTTCCTCTGTGCACTTCAAGTAGTGCTTGCATGGCTGCTGCTCTTGACGTGTGTAACAAAGGGAGGGAGCGTATGACGACTCTCAGATTGCCCACTGATGGCAACCTATTTTTGGCCACAAAGCCTGGTTGCATCATGAGGACCACCGAACCATTAAATCTAAACTGAACATAGTTCGGGTCAGCTGAAAGGCATGTAACTCGCTCACCCAACATGCCAAAGCTAAAGCTATCAGGAAACATGTTTTGTATGATAGTATCTTCAGCGAGGTTCGGGCTAAAGGCTCGAATTTATCTGAATTGAGCCATGTTAAAAGCAAGGAGAGATTCCATTTTGGAAACTGGGTGATGGATTTTGGTCGATCCAAATCAAAATTGGCTAGTAGGTCTGATAGATCTTTATCATGACCGATATCTCATCTGCCATGATGCCTGAATGTGTCCGATATCATGGAGTGGTAGCCTTTGATGGTAAATGGGGCCAGCTTTTTCTCCTCGTACAGCCAGAGAAAAAAGTCGTCCAGTTGAGGGATCGAGGCACTCAAAGTGACGATGTTATTGACTTGGCACCAGATACACCATTTGCCCTCAAAAGTCTTCAGAGTGGAGGGCCTTTTGCTCTTGAGATTCTCTCCACAATCAGAGGTCTAAATTCTTTCTCTTGCAAGGCTGTCCTGACAAGAGTCAGGCATGAAGGAGAAGGCAGTCTGGGCAGGGGACGCTAGATCGAGTAAATCGGTGACCCTGGACTTGTCCCATCTGAGAGGGGGTATCAGAACCATCTTGCATTTCTGACCCCTCAACTTCTTAATTCTTGTCGGTACCAAGACCGTGGGTGGGTAGGCAAGGCCCAGAACCACTCAAAACTGATCGAGAGTGTGTCCATGTCCCAAGCTTCTGGGTCTGGAACTGGAGAGATGAAGGTGGCAACTTGTGATTCCACCTTGTCGCCAAATGATCGATCATTGGATGCCCCCAACATGCGCAAAGCTCATGAAAGACTGATTAATGTAGGGACCATGCCATATGAATGGCTTGCCCCTTTCAGGATAGAGGGTCAGCCAGGTCACTGAGTCTGCTGGAAATTAGCCTATTTGTACGTTGGTATGGAGTTGATCGCACCAACATAGAAACTGCCAAAGCAGAACATACAGGTCAGGTGATTTGGTGCCCCCCTGTTTGAGAAGGTAGGTCACCACTACTGAGTTGTCTGACATAATCAGGACTGTTTTCCCTGAGAGTCGGTCCTTCCAGAACTGAAAGACATTGATGACAGCCTTTATTCTGAGTAGGTTAATGTGGAGAGGCCGTTCCCCTGGCTCCCATGTGCCACTGACTGTATTGAAGTCCGGTAACAGTTGGGCTCTCCAACCGCACATACTGGCATCACTACATACTGTCTCTTCCGATTGGGACTTTTTTAGAGGAATTCCTGTCGTGAGCCAACTGGGGTTGCACCACTAACACAGGAATGATCATACATCGTTTGTGATCCTGATCTTTTGATTGAGGGAATTGGAAATGGGCACCATGGAGCCAGCAAGGTCATCTAAAAGGGGCGCATAAAAAGACGGCTGAGCAGGATCAAGTCTGCTGCCACACTGAATAATCCAAGGAGTTGCAAGAACTCTCTCACTGAAATCCTCATCCTGTTGGAAACGGACTCGACAAGTTCGGTGATCAGTAGTACGTGAACTTTAGGAAGTCTGACAAGAATAAGATGGTGGTAAACTCCATAGCCAGGAGTACAAAACACTGGGATGGATGAAAGTCCGACTTTTCCCAGTTCACGAGAAAACCGAGATGATTCAAAAGGGATAAGAGATCTTTCCTGCCCTTGAGAAGAATAGAACTTACCATATGTTTCTGAAAAATGTTGTCCAAGTACGCTGCCATCACTGTAGATGAAGTCAACCATAACAGGGTGTCAACGCAATTCATGATTTTGTTAAAGACCCAGGGGTTGATGTTTAGACCTAATGGAAGAGCTTGAAACTGGTAAATCATTTCGCGGTCAGTAAAACGAAGAAATTTCCACAACGCCGGGTGGATAGGGACGTAAAAATATGCATCGGTCAGATCGAGACTTATGGCATACTCGTCCCTTCTGATGGAGAGTCGTATCGTTCTCACCTTCTCCATCTGTAACTTTGGCAGAAGAATGTACTGATTGAGGCGGCCTCAACGTGCTGTTGGCCTTTTGTATAAGAAAAAACCTTCAATAAAATTCCAGAGATTGTGTTTTTCTCACATTCTCCACTGCCCTTTTGTCGAGAAGCAACCATATCTCCTGTTGTAGAATACTGTCTTTCTCCCGATCTGACTGTACGTCCGTTAGAAGGGGAGAGAAAGAAAGAGGAGGGGTTAGATAAATGAAAACCGAAGCCCCTCCAAAATGATATGGACCATCCATTTGATTTGAGGAAACAGGTTGATTCAACAGGAGTGGAAGTGTACGAGTTTGGTGCCCACCAGTAGGCTCTCTGCGGGCAGTGGGGTTGGTAGATCAGCGTTGAGAGTTAGGAGGCTTGGAGGAGGAGAAACTTGGTTTCTGGCCCACCCACCCTGCAAGGATGCTTCCTAAACTTATTGGACATAAAAGATCTTTCTTTTGCTCACCTATTGTCGATCCGCTGTGGCAGCGGCAGATTGGTCTTAAAAGACTGTGCTGGGTGGACGGCAAGTTAGAGGGGCAGGTCCTGAGCTGCTTGCCACCGAACTTCTTCAATTTTGCCCCCAAAGGGTATGGCGAGCCAAACATTGTCATCTGTAATGCCCGGGTGTAAAGTGGCTGGAGCAACGTGGAACGTAAACATGTGTCATGTAGTATCAGGTGGAGATTCGCAGAGGCAGTTAGCGCATTTGTCCGTGGAATGGTGAGATGCCCGATTTAAAATCTGAGCAATTCGGGCCGTTGCCTCCCAGGCATTCTCATTGCATGATTTTTCCGCAAGTCAGAAAGTCGCCAATGAGGCCAAGTCTAGTATAGGATGTATCCACTGGATCCGTTAAAACCCCATACGCCCTGAGGCCATGCTCGGACATGCCGTGGGACTTACACTTCCTGGGCTGCATAAAAATGGGGGTACACTCCTCCATGTATCACAATTACCTGTCCATACACTCTCGGACCATATGGCGAACACACTGCATGGTACTAACGAAGTACATTTTGTACACACAAGGCACTGACTGATGCGTGTCTTCCCTGGCCTTGAACTTGTTGTATTTATACACTCCATTGACATATTTCACTGAAACGACAAAATAAAACAAAACACAACAAAAAATGTGTCAATTAACAATGCAGCGTGTTAATAAATTGCTAAAATAACACCTGTTACTAACTGGGTGAGCGAACAATAGGCAGTGTGTGCGAAACCATGAATCACAACATGCATCAACGATAGTGTGTTGTACCATGCAGTTTAAACAGACAAAGTCCAAGAAAGTGACGAATTTACGAACATATTGGAAAAATTGCAAAAATAATGTATACCACATGTAGATGAATGATTAATAACACTATAAATCCAAATTTCTGGATGGATGGTTAAAATTCACATTGATATTGGCGTGGGTTGACGAGAGGTTTTTTGTACAATGTTGACTGTACGACAGCGAAGCTTAAAAACTAGTGACACCTGCTGGTGGCAAGGGGGAGTAATGGACAAGAGTTATTGCCCTTTGTCTATATATATAAATTTTCGTCTTTTAGTAGGGCTGGATTTGGGAGGTAGCAGGCTTATATCCCTAACATTAATGTGATCAGGGAACGTATTTGAAGGAGAAATGCTATAACAACAGCATGATTATGCAGACATTTTGCATGAAAAATATGGGCAGTTTAATGCATCCAAGTTACTCCTGTAAAGTTAGATTGATTCCCTGACCAACTCCACTGGGTCTAATATGAAACGAGGATCTCGATCAAACACAGACAGGCCAGTATCCAGATTTGAGTGTAATGATCATATTTTCATAACTTTTGCTATTATTTCGTAAGTTAGAAATCTAAGAGTCACTTCCAGTAGGACTTAGTCAAATCATAAGGGTTGGCAGGTCTGCTTTAATACAGCACTTTAACACTGGTGATGTCAGTGTCAGCAACATCAGAAAGCTTATACATATTTCTCTCATTTCTTTACATCCGTGATAGTTTACCCATGTGAGAAAACCATGTGGCATATGTCTATCTCACATTAGTGCACCCAGTGACACTATACATGAAGTTATTATGTTTATCATGTCACGAACAAATGCACTGTTTCTTGCATGTTTAGTACTGAAAGGATCAATTTTGCCAGACTATCAACATGTTTACAACAAATTCTTCATTGTAAATTCAAATGTGTAAGCTCTTTCTAATGCCATAAAAACTTTCAGAAAATAGTTTTTTTTATGAAGATATATACAAACCAACGATACACCATCTTTATTTCCCAACACTATTTCCTATTAAGAAATGAAGAAAAATAATTCATAACATGTGTTGGTGTGGGATTGGAAACCCTGGTTCCTGCCCACAAATTCTTACCCTTGGGTGGGATTTCCCTATTTCACACCAATGCATACAGCAATGAGGCTTTGCTGGTTTCTGTCCAAAACTCTTGGTGGGATTTCCCTATCTCACACCAGTGCATATGACAAGTGCTATTAGTCTCACCTTTCACAAGCTAGAAAGCAAGACATATATATTATTATCATAGTAATAAGATGTGAAGTGTCGACTCTTGATCCAGATTTTCTGATGCTGACAGACATGATCTAGCAATCAAGATGAAATTACTATGATAATGATATTTTTGTTGTATACCTATCAATTTTCAGACAATTTAATACAATCCTTGTACATAACTGAAAAACAAAATAAACTGCTTAACATCTCAACCTTTTCAATATGAACTTCATCTTAAATCATAAACCAAATTACATTCTGATCAGCCAATATGTGCATGAATATCAGTTTTATGAATGAAGCGCATGAAACATCAGTCACTCATTTTGACTACTATTACTGTTGATAACACGAATTCTTCTAGGCATAGGTGCAGCTGACCCATATATGAAGTATTTAAACATTATGGAGTATCATTCATAATTCTAATGGACTTATCATAAAGTTATAAAAGTATCTCATTCCTCAGATGTTTCTTGTGACAAGGATTGTATCCCTACATGGAACAACTGTATTTATTCATGTGATAGGAAGTGATTTTCAGAAGAAACAAATACTGTTCAGCTAATTCATTAAATACATGTATTTAAAAAATAACAGCTTTCTTAATTTTGTGCACTCTTACACACACGACACTAATGCTCTCATAATTACATTCTCTCTCTCTCTCTTGTCACATAAGCGTTCAGAAAAAGACTTTTTTCACATCTAGAAAAATCTCAGTAAACCGAAAACTTCTCAAAACCGAAAATTTGTCGGGGTCCCAAGGGTTTTTGGTTTTGAGGGGTTTCACTGTAGTACCTTCCAAGATGAATTCACCCATCAAGTTTCATGGCTGTACACACAACAGTGCCAGAGAAACTGAACTAAATTCATAAACTTAACATTCATGCCTATGCCAATAAAAACAATGACAATTCGATCAGAAAAGTGATCAATATATCTTGCCTATGCATAGCAGGCGAGACAAAAAGTAAATGCTTTTCCCCATGACAAGGTAAAATATTCAGTGTATAAATATAACACATAACAAACAAGAGCTGAAAATCCAACTCATTCAAGATCTCATTAAAATAAAGCATCATACCAAATTTGGTTGATATCCAACAAGTCTTGGTGGAGTAATACAGCAGAAACCAAAGTCAGGAGGACATGCAATCAGGGGCCATAACCCTTCTAAATGTTAACGTGTAATGCTGGAAATCAAACTCATTCAAGGTTTCATCAATATAAGGCTGCATGACAAATTTGGTTGAAATCCAACAGACCTTGGTAAAGTAATGCTGTGGAACCCAAACTCAGACAGACAATCAGGGGATCATAATGCACACAGGGCCATACCATAAGCTCACTGGCCTTATGACCAGGTGAGCTAAACTCTTTAACACAGGACTTTAAAGACCATTGCTTGCCACTGGAAAATTAATACCTATGTATCTGCTATTCATATGCATCACCAAAATGCAACATTCATGTTTTGCCCTGCTGGGCTGGAATAACATAGTTTTTTTCATACTCTTAATCAGTTCCTTGCACTTCAAGAAGGACTTCACTTCAAGATCACAAATGCTGTCATTAAATTTTTTTCTTTTCACAAATACACCAATACAAATATTATCAACATGTACATACCTGAGCAATTCCAATTAAATCTCTTCCCTGGAGAAGAACTGGCCAAGCCTGGCACTAAAATAAAACATAAATTTTAAGTCATGATTTGGATATTGCTCACCTGTGCAGCTGACATATGTCAGCTTATGAATGCAAATTCACACATTGAAACTGTAGAGAGGGAAAGAAAACCCTGGAGCATGAAGTCACTACATTGTCTATTAATGTTAGTGTCTTTTTATCGACTTTCCTAAACTACATATATATAGGATCATTTTCTCTGCATAAAAAGGAAAAGTTATTAATACAACCAACATTCTCCCTTGGATCCTTCCCTGCCGCTATGGACTAGGCCGCGATTCATAACTTAGAAACTGTTCATAGCCTCACTCTTAAAGTACCTACACTTACTTAGTGTCATAGGGAGTTTATCTGCGCAGTCAGTATGGATTACTGGGTCCATCATTATTCCCCAGGGGCTCACCCCACGAGTCACATCTTGGAAACCAGAGAGATCTCCCCCCCCCCCAGAGACTGAAGTGGCTCAGTGGTTAAGGCATTGGACTCATGACCAAAAGTCTCAATTCCCACCATCTGATCAGCCTGGATCCTCATTAATGTGTGTGGATTTTGCTCATATTTGAACCCATCTGAGATCTTCTTGATACAATCTCACATACCTAATCTGATCTAAATATGATCAGAAATATGGCCTCTAAAGTGTGCACAAGCTCAGCCAATAATATGCAAGATCACCTAAATAATATGCATGGATGTAGCTCATAATCAAACTTATTGAAGATCTTGATGATATAAGCTTACACGCCAAACTTGATCAAGATCTGATCAGAAATATGACCTTTAGAGTGTTCTCAACTCAGCCAATCAGATGCAAGCTCACCTCATCAATAACCCAAAATGAATAATCATAATATATTGGCAGTATAGCTCCAACAGTGTGGATATAATGACAACATAGAAGAAGAAATCTTCAGAAATACCCAAGCTAAAATCAGCTCATACAGCTGTACATCCCTGCTATCCAACCACCTCCACATTACCTCATCTCTATTGAATGAATACAATTTTTGTAAAGATTCAGTACGTCTTTCAACTACCTTCGATTACATTAAAAGTGTTAGGTCTGTCTTTAAAATGATGTTGAAGGAATCACTTGACATTACACATGCACATACTCAAGACTTTTGTCAAATACTCTCTAACCCCCTGCAAACTTTGACAAAAAACAAATCTCTTTAAACTGTCTGTAATCTACGGAGCAGCTCATTTCATGTTAAGGATTACCATCAGAATGGTACTTTATACCTATCCCATGCTTAATAGTCCTCTTTGTATGCACCAGTAGGGGGACATGGTTGACTGGAGATTATTGACTTACAGGTCTCAATGACCAGAACTTTTGGTCAAGATATGCTGTGACCTCTGACCTTTTAACCCCCAAATCGATAGGTTTTGTATTACTCAAAGTACAAGTCATTCACAAAGTTTGGTCAGGGTAATTACTGTACATCGAAAGTTATTCTGCAAAACCATTGTTTCTTGGAGCCACAATGACCTTTGACCTTTAGACCCCAAAATGAACAGACCTCTTCCATACCTTAAGTGCAAGCCCTCTGCATACTTTGGTTAATGTACATGGTCTAGAGCTAGTCATTATACAAAAAACATCTTTCTTCTTTTTGAGTCACAGTAACCTTGACCTCTGACCCTTTGACTCCAAAAATCAATCAGTTTCTTTCTTACCCAACATGCAAGTCATCCACAAGTTTTGGTGAAAGTACATGGCTGAGAAACAACAATTTTGTACACAGAAACCGTTAACCATTTTTTCTTTCAGTTAGTGACCTTGACCTTTTTCTTTTGACCCCAAAATCTACAGTTTTTTTTTAATACCCTAAGTGCAAGCAATCCACAAAGTTAGCAACTGTAGATGGTGGAGAATTCAAGTTATTGTGCTGAAATGAAATTGATAACAGAAGGACAGATGGGGGACAGCATAATCACAGCCTTATGGTGAGCATATAAAATGGAAAAAATTACAAAAGTACCTGAACTGGAGATGGCTGTGTGAAGTTTTGCGCATAGATGGTTTCCAGTATCTCCGCTGAAAAAAAAATAATTAATCTGTCCATTTATTATTTTATGACAAGCAGAGTGATGTTTGTAATATAGACCATTTTTCACCCTCTAGAGGAAATTGGTCTAAATAGGTCACATTAACTTGTACTTCAAAAACTTAAAACAAAATCTTTAACAATGCTGCTGTTGCCATATCAATGGAAAAGTGTTCCCAAGTCTCACCAACACAGCTTGACAAAAGCAGTGGCATTATGTTGGAAACATTTGGAATCTTAGTGAGCTCAGGTCAGTAGTTCCAAGTTATATCCTCATCCAAGTTGCACATATTTTTTTTTTCCCTAATGCAATATGTTTTAGGGGAATAACTTGAAATCATGTGTTAACAGAACAAAGGTCCCCTACCACAGTGACTGAAACTAACCTAAATGCAAAACTTAACCAAGCTGTGACAGACAGATGTATGGATGCCCTACCACTGTCATAGTGGGGAATAAAAATGCATAGAGAGACTGAGAGTTGAACACATGCACTCTATCACCTACACCACTTGCATGGTAAGTATAGCTTCAAACAAAAAACAAAGTACTCAGACACATCCTTTTCAATTTATTTGTTTTCGTGTCTTCCTAATGGTCCATATTAATGAATCATGGCTCAAAGTGGTAAAGTACTCTCAACACAAAAAAACTGATAAAGAAAGACAATAGAGCCTCTCTTTGTAACTACCCTCAAATTACGACCACTCCCTAATTAGAAACATATTTGACCATTCCCATTTATCATTTAAATTACTGAACTTATTATCTGCATCAGACCACCTTCCTATTCAGACCACTATTTCTAAGTTCAATCAATCCCGATCTTAATTGTAAGGTTCTACTGTATTATGGAAACTTACGATAATGATGAAAAGCCTCTTCAAATGTACGTACTGGATTTGGTATTCTTCCTGGATTGTTTTCATCTTCTGACAGGTCTATCACTGATATATTATTCTTTTCACGCCTGAAATAGAGGCACACATTTTCAATGATCTAAATTCCATTTGAGAATTAATGTAATGGCTATGTGCCTCAAGAACACCTAACACTAACACCTGCTTAGAACCCTACAGTATTTTAAGCAAGAAACCTTGTAGTAACAGAGATTATGGACTGAATTAATGGATGTCATCATGAATTTTCAACTGAAAATTCACAGGGTTTTCTGTATTCAAATCAGGATGATGATCATTTAATACTGAACAAGTTGTTTACATGTAAACATGAATCCCCTTGCCAACAGGAGCACACTAGGATAGCCGACAATGTAAATACTGGTATGAAGGACTGATGCGGTGGCAATGGGAGTTATGAGCCTTGAAAAGACATATGCTGTAAAAACTGATTCAGGCTGGTCTGGACTGCATTCAGATCTGTTACCCATGGGTTTTGAGTCAAAGCTATATACAAAGCCAACACGTGGATGAGGAAATATTACTGCAAATATATAACTCATTGAGATGCATAAACAAAAGCAAGAGTCCCTCGAAGGGACTGACACTATTGTCTGAAAAGAATTTCCAGGAATTCAAGACATGACCATTTCTTCTTTAACTGCCATGTTGAAACATCTACAATATTCTCGAGTAGTAAGACTTACAAATTAGTTCCTGTGGTACCCATATTGGATTTAAGATTGGCACCATTTTCATTTAGGACAAACCAGAAACCATTATAAGACTTTTGGTGAAAACCCCATGCCAATATAACCATCCACTTAGAAGAATTAGTGACAAAATGTTCAATATGTTCATTGTGGCAATATGTTCATTGTGGCAACCATATTGGATATCTGCGGGGCACTATTAGGACCAACTAGATATCATAAGAAGCCTTTTTAATGAAAATCCTACATCAAGAAGTAACGCTAACAAGATTTTCAAGATGACCATTATGGTGGCCATATTATATGTCTGATTGGTTTTTCATTCTGAAGCAACTAGACACCATAAAAAATCTTCTGGTGAAAACCCTACATTAATATGACTTTCCATTTAGGAGTAGTGACAAGATTTTCAAAATGGCTGCCAAGGCAACCACATTTGAGGTCAGACTGGCACCATTTTCATTCAGGACCAACTATTCTGGTGAAAACCCCATATCGACATGACTTTCCATTTTTAAAAAATAGCAATAAAAAGATTTTCAAGATGGCTGCCATGGTGTGCATATTTGACATCAGATCGGCGCCATTTTAATGTAGGAACAACTAGACATCATAAGATGTCTTATGGCAAAAGCCCATATCCATACGACTTCTCATTCAGGGGTAGCAATAATAAGATTTTTAAGATGGCTGCTGTGGCAGCTATATTGGATGTCTGAGCAGTGCCATTTTCATTTAGACCAACTAGACAATGGAATGAATGTGTGTATAAAGTTTCATGTCAATCCTCTAAGTACTGTCTAAACTCACATATAAGCCAGGTTCAAATGCAAACAACAGACCCTGATCTGCCGTCACATAATGTGCTGGCAGATCAGGGTCTATGTTGTTTGTTCTACTGATTAGTCCTTACAAACTGCATAGACCCAGATCTGCCGGCACATTATGTGACGGCAGATCTGGGTCTATGGAGTTGGCAGTTGGTATCGGGTTATATGCGAGTATATACGGCAGTTTCGGAGAAGTAGCAATAACAAACTTGTGCTAATGGATGGAAGGACAACAGACAACAGACCAGACCATAGGCTCTTCTGGTGTATGATCAGTAGAGCCAAAAATATTGAAACTGAAGAACTAAGAATAGCAAAAGTTATGTCTACAGCACAAATTCAACAAGTGCACCAAATTTCATAGATATCTTAAATGGTTTTGGAGTTTTGCTCCCAGAACTAAAATGTGGATAATGGATGTATGAAAAACAAACAGATGACAATATTTAAACTTTACAACTGTGAATAGCAAAAGGCACACCTACTCTATTAGTCTAACAGTTCTAATACGTGTGCCAAATTTCACATAGATATCTGAACAGTTTTGGAGTTTTGCCTCAGAAATGAATGTGTGGATAATGGATGGATGGATGGACAAACAGACACAAATGTAAAAAATATTGTAACAAGCATTGCGAATAGCAAAAGTACATCTGGACCACTGGTCTAATATGAGTACTCAATTTCATGGATCTTAAATGGTTTTGGAGTTATGCTCTGAAAATAAAAAAGTGAATGATGGATGGCTAACAAACAGACGAGAATGTTAAAAATACTGAAACTAACAGAATTTTGAACAGGAAAAGGCACATCTGGACTACTAGTGTAATAAGCATATACAGTTTAAAAAATATCCCCCAGTCATTCAATAAAGGTCAAGCCACTTAATGGGTGATGCATGGTAATTAACATTAATGAGGAAATTTTCAATTTAAAAAAAAAAAAATACTTTAGGGATGGAGTTGAAATAATAAAAACTGAACGTTGGAGAAATGAAGGATGTAACACAATTCATGTCACCAAATGCAACAAATCACTGAAATTAAACATTGGGTATGTTCAAAAACAATATATGTGCAAAACTTTAACAAACTGGAAAATTCCCCATGTATGGTAGATTGTTGTACCCACAAGGGGTTTCAGCTTGTGGTACTTTAAGGTAAAGTGGAATTAAAATTTAACCTTAATTTTCAAATACTGTTAATACAAAAAATGCACCTCAAAACATTCACTAGTTACAGAGTTACACACGTTTAAAGATAGGGTTTTTTCATCATATGATGAGAAGATATTTTAAATTGTTTTCTTTCCCCTATATGTAGCAAATAGTAACTTTGTGTTCCATCATCCGAATAACACTTTACTTGTCACAATGCAATGCTGACCAAATCATTCTGGTAAATCTTACGAACTACAACAATTTCATAAATTAGCAAAAATAACAACCACACAATCGGTTCTGCAATCAGTTATAATACAATTTTGTGTCCTCTTGTGTTCAAATCATGACATCACCAGTCATGTAGGTCAAAGAAACTCTCAAAGGCCATTCCAGTGAGGTGGTTTTTTTGACAACAAATAAAATTACCTCTACCTCACCAACAACACAACAAAATTTGATCAAGGTTTTTTACATTTCTCCCCTCTTGAAAAATTCTATAATATAACTGCAAACTAGCTTTTGGCTTAATTTTATCTTTAATATTGGCTAAACACACCAAGGTGACCTGCAAATACACCTCTCCCTCAATAACTCACACACAACGGGGTCCAGAAACACAGACCGCAGTATAAGTAAGGGTGTAAGTTAGTGAGGGACCTCTAAAAATTTAATAAGGGGATGCCATCCCGGCTGGATATTGACAAAGAGAAGATGATGGGGGGGGGGGGGGGAGGGGGGGGGAGAGAGAGAGAGAGAGAGGTTGTTAACTGGTTTAATACTAGTTTATAATCGTGTTGGGAATAATTGTCAGAATGTTTTTGTAATGAAGTCATTCGCTTTTCTGTATAAATTACTTTTATTTTCAAGACAACCAACCTTTGAAAGATCATTAAAAACATTACTCCAAGAGGTTTTGAGACACACCACGTGTACCTCCGAAAACATTGCGTATTATTTCACTGCTTTTTGCATGTGAATGTGGATATATATGAGTGTTATCGTCGAGTCACAGCAAAGCAAGATTTTCTTTTTCAAAAACTAGGGTCATTTAATTTGTGAAACAACTGTCAACATCAAAACTCAATTTTTAAAAAAATATTGTTATATTAGTAAAACTATTGATGCCGCAATTTCATTTCAAGTAAAAGTGAAGTTTTCTGATCATCCTTGAGCTAACTTCTGAATGCCAAGTCAGGAATTTTGAGTTCACTACAAATTTTGGAACTTGTTTCTCCATAATCTGAAACAAAGCTTTTCATGCGCTTTTCTTACTATTGTTGATCACATTTGAGAATTAGTAGGATAAACCGCTGACTAATGTTAGATAATTTAATTACGTTACCTACATAATAATATTTATAACTGTGTTCAAAATAGGACAATTGAAATGAGTTGACCCGACACACTATCATGACCGCCAGCTCTTATGCAGGTAGGATTTGCATGCTTTTAACTTTCTTTAATATTATTCCACTCCCTTCATTTGATTTGATACAAAAGACATAATTAACATGATAATACAAAGCAGGACTATTTTTTAATTGATTGTAACAATACAACAAACACTTCCACAAATTGGAGATCAAAACACAGTTGGCATTTAATTAGTTTCTCAGAAATGCTTGCAGACAGCTGTGATGGTAGATTGACACTTTTCACATCTGAATACTAGAGGGCATATAGCATTTATGATTACACTGAAACCGAATTAAAAGATAGAACTAAATGATGAATTTCACTTAACAAAACTTGTTTAATTGGCATTTATTTCTTAAAGAGCTGCCACCAATAGGCATTACTGACAATTTCATGGATCGAAATATCATGTAACATTGTTATTTGCAGTGTACTGAGAATTTTTTTAAAATAAAAAACGTAAGAAAATATATGACTTCTCATTAAAACCAATGTTTTTGGTGATAAAACAAGTGATAAATCAAAGTTTCATTTACTAGTTTTGATCACAATTTTCTTCACATTCAACAAATAGAGGCCAAGTCTTTTGGTATTTTCTAGGAAAAAAATGGGATTCATGCTTGACCCCACATTATAAGTGGGTTCGCGAGTTATCAGGGTGCGAGTTATCAAGGGAGAGGTGTATATTGTATATAAATTACATTATTTCAAATTAGTCACATACACAATGGGAAAGTAGTGAAATAACATATTACTCTACCCATGGTGTTTTCATACACAGTATACAACATTAATCTGTTAAGTCAAGAGCTACCTAGTAGTGTCATCTTTGTGGCAATAGACCTTTCCAACATGTCAATCAACCCTGCTTAGTATCTACTTATCTTACTACCTATGGCCAATCGGAGGGCTATCAGCTTATGCCTGGTTTGAGTAGCTGTATAGCGTTACATATGTAGGACAACTTATAGGAAATGTTCCCCCAACCTGGACTAAAATACAGAATATATATCGTAACAATGAGTAAAATATCTCAGAAACATATATACTCACTTATAAGTCAGATCCAACTGCAAACAACACAGACCCTGATCTGCTGTCACATAATGTGCCGGCAGATCAGAATCTATGTTTTGTTTGTTCTACTGATTACTCCTAACAAACAATATAGACCCAGATCTGCCAGCACATTATGCAATGGCAGATATGGATCTATGCAGTTACCAGCTGGACCTGACTTATAAGTAAAAATGGTACTGCTTTGATTGAAAATGACTTCCTTACAGTTTACATAACAAGTCTGTAAAATTTCACTTTTTTTAGGTCCATTAGAAAAGATTTTTTATGTATGCAAATGAGCATTGGCAGTGCTTAGAGCAAATTTCAAAAAGGTCCATATGGTGGTGTTAAAATGAAGAATTATTCCATGTGAAAGGTGCTCTGTAAGCTGACAGTACCTGATTTCTTCTACATCTTCTGGGTACATGTTGGCAACATTAGGATCCTCAAAGTAAAAACTCTTCTTGATGAGTGGTAAGTCTGTTTAATAGAAATACAAGTCAATTGCACCGATAACTCCAACTCGTTTGCGAAGCATACAAATTCAGGGTTGGGGTATAAAAGTAGGATTAGTGTACTGTGTCAATTTTTTTCTCTGGCTATGACTGTGAACGAACATCTGAATAGACACAGACCACTTGTACAAGCTATACTGGGCAGTTTGAAAACCTGGTCTTTAACTTTGGGTTTCAGTCCAGTATAATTTGTCCAACACAACTAGTCCTATTACGAAGTGTCCCAAGTGGGCCTGATATTGCTCACCTGATATACAATGGTCCAAAAGGCAAATATAGTAATAAGGCAGGTACCTTTGGTTGAAAGACACCCATGTTATGATCTTTCCAGCTAGAAATTGGTGGTAATGTGAAATTCATTTATTTTTGTGGGCATCAGTTTTCGTACTTTTGCAACAAAAAAAATTACATTTTTGTCAGAACTTACATTCATGGATTGTGGAAGGAGTCATTATGCTTTTAGCAACCACAACATCCATGAAAATTTTTACCCCATGAAAAATGGAATGGGGGGGGGGGGGAAACTAATTTTAATTATGTAATACTACTTACCTGCTACTATTGCATTGCTTTTCTTTACCAGGACTCTAATCCCCAGTCCAAGCTCATTATTCCCTCTTCCAATTAGTATTGGAGGTCCAGAATTGAAAAGAATACCATTCCAGTTGGACTCCTTAGTCACAGCTAACATATGGAATACCATCCTCTTTTGACTATAACCTAGAGTACCATATAAGTATTACATAATCAAAAATAGTTTTACCCCCCAAAAAACTACATTTTAACAGCAGCAATACAATACATGCTACTATTGCATTGCTGCTGATCGAAGGAGGTTCTAGACTTCCAAACAAAGAGAAGGAGCATGTGTACCTCTCAGATGTCTGAGGTACACTACTACTGACGTATTGTCTGAGGCGACCATAATGCAATAACACTGCCAGCATTTCCAAGTTGTTTATATGAAGGATCATTTCTTTCCAGGACCAAAATTGCTGAAGAACTGCACCAGCTGACTCCAGGTGAGCACTCCATGCCAAATCTCATTCACCAGTGTACAGAAAAGAGGGGGATTCGGCGGTGTGAATTTGGATGCCAGTCAGAAACCAATCCCAATTTAGTCACCAATGCAGGTAGCAGTGGAAATCAGATCCCAGGTGGATCCAAACTGTTAAAGAATCCTTGTGTGGTCTCCAGTTTGCTAGAAGCAGGAACTGGAGAAGGCGCATGTAAAGTCACCCTAGGGGAATCAAGTCCGCAGCCGAGTTCAGAGACTCCAGGTGAGAGAGGTAAAGGTGAGCTGAAAACGAGGTCTTGGCCAGAAGAGCCATTATGAGGGACAGTATTTGATCAATCCTTTCCAGAGGAACATGAATCCTCCCAAGGCAGATGAGGAAATTTATCCCCCCCATATACGAAGTCCTGAGAATGGATGAGATCCTACCTCTCTAGGTTTGGGATAAGACCAAGACAGGTCATCATTGACCAACAGAGGGACAGATCTTTCAGAAGAAAATCTCTGAGGACATTGTGCATCAACCAGTTGTCAAAATACTGGGTGGAAATTTTTAACTAAAGTGGGTTGCAACTACCCCATCAACCTGGTAAAGGTTCTGGGAACAGAAGAGAGGCTAAACTGAAGAGCTCAAAATTGGAATACCTCCTGGTTGAGACAAAATCGGAGGTACTTCCTGTGAGGAAGGAAGATGGGGATTTGAAAGTACACATGCTGAAGATCAATGGAGACCACCCAGCTGTACGGCCTTATGGCATTCCTGACCAAGGCAGTAGTTTCCATCTTCAAGCATTCTTCCCTAAGAAATCTGTTTAAGGCAGAAAATTCAGTTATGAGCCAAGACTTTCTCCTTTATCTCTACAACAGAAAGATCTGGGAACAGAAACCCGGAGTCTGGTCATTTTCCACCCTCTTGCCTGCACCCTTCCGCATAAAGGTGTGTACCTCTTCCCTTAACTGAGCCAGTTTAGACTGTTGAAATAAGATGGGGGTCCATGATAGAGGAGGATGTTCCTGAAAACAAGGCAAGTCACCATCCTTTAAGGAATGGACCCACACATCATCCATGATGCCCGAGTAGACCTCTGAAAAAAAGGACCAGAAAAGCTCCTACCAGGACACTGGGAAGAAAAAGGCACTGCAGGAGATGGTGCAATTCCCTAAGGCTGACCCATCCCTCTTTGGGAAAGGGGGAGGAGTCTGAAGACTTTCTCCCTTGGCCTCTCCAACTGTCTTGTCCAGCGATTAACGAGCAAGAGAGAGTTTTGAACTGAGGCTGCTTGTGAGAGTGTTTAGACTGCGCCTGCTTGAAGATCTTTAGAGAAGGTCCCATGGGGCAGCCAGAGTTGGCTCACTTCTTGGCCTGTTTCAAAGGGCCCGGAGCTACTACCAGCAGGTGAGGTGCAGACCTTAAAAGGTTCTTGCTATGGGTCCAGCAAGACATCTGACATCTCCACAGTGGCATCCCTGCAGAGGTGAAGAGGCTCCGCTGAGAGTGCCATCAATATGGAGAGCTCATGATGTGATGTCTTTGCTACAGCCTCGAGCAAATGCTTAAGTGCCACTGAGACAATGATTCCTCCTTGAAGAGAGTGAAGGAGGCCGCTGAAGAGATCAGCATGCATAGTGATCATCATGAGAGTAAGGGCCTTAAGTTCCAATGCCTTCAAAGTTTTAACTTTAACCTGGAAGTGAGCCCATACCCTATCCGATATCCCCCCTTGTGACGCCCCAGAATCGGGGGGGGGGGGGAGGGAATTCGGACCCAGCCAAAGCGTAGAGGAGGGGACAGACAACCCCTTTTGCTGCCTTGCAAATTATTGTCCCTGGGATTAATTCTGTGTAAGCTCCTGGACCATCGCCGTGTGCAGGATCAGCAGAAGGAGACAGGGACCCCAATAGAGGGGAAGGTACCATCACCACCAGTTCCTTCAAGAACTCATTAGAGTCAACCTGATGGAGATGCATCATCGTCATAAGCCTGCTCCAGAGGCGAGACAGGATTTACCCTCCCAGTATCTCTCTCCGGAGAGGAAGACGTTGAAATGGGGTTGTCTTCATCCTGATGTCACTCATTGAGGGTGATAGGACTAACCCTACTAGTGGACCTCCTAAGTGAGTGGGATCGCCGATCCCTTTTAGATCATCTACTGAGCGAGTGGTTGTCCCCCCATCTTTTGTTGGTCCTGGCTGGAGGCGACGAAGCAGATCCATGGTCTGTCATGTCCATCCTACCTCAAAAGGGAGGGACATCCGGAGGGTAATGGGGAGGAAGGAAGATTCACTGCCCTCAATGGGGGGGTGGCCCACATTCCACAGGGATTAAAAGGGAACATAGGAAGGGGGGATATAAATCTGATTCCCCTCCCTAGTCGGGCGAGTACAACCAGACTCCCTATCCCCACTGGGATTAAATGGTAACACAGGCTTGGGGGGAAGGGGGACCTGGTGGATGTCCAGTGACTGACACCCAGTGCCCAGTCAAAGAGAGAGCAGGTCATGATGATCTAATAGACAAGCCCACATTAGATTTATCCAAACGAGATTGCTGCTCTTCCCTCTCAGGAAGGCACGATTCACTAATCTTGGTCCCTGCGACACCAACCTTGAGGGGTTGCTCCTCATCCCTAAGCAGGAGGCGCAACTAGCTCTCAGGTTTTTTCCCTCACTTGGCAGGGGCCAAGGATCAATCCATCACTGGCAATGATGGCATCGTAACAAGCGTCAGTGAACCTTGGCCCTGAGGTGATCTCTGAACAACAGAGGTCTCAGAACGTTCTTTAACTGTGCTTCCAGTTTGAGTAACTTCAGTTGGGTTTGATGGCATATTTTGTATGAATGTGAATGGGATTCATGCTAGGACTCTATCAATCACATCTGGTCTGATATGGTAAGGCAGTTTGGAACATTGGGGGAGGGGGTAAATATTAGTAAAAGCTAGCCATACTCAATGGGAGACAGGTCTTATTTGTAGGTTTTCCATCTGGTTGCTATGGAAACAACACCACTGCTAGGGAACCTACTGCAAACACAATTTTCATAGAGTATGTCCGAAGAAACATTCATACCAAGTCTGATCAAAATTGGCTAGAATGTTCTGATGAAGATGAAAATATGTTTTCCATATGTTGCTACTGAAGCCACACCTTTATTAAATGAGCCACATCACACAAAATTTTGACAGAACATGTCCTAAGAACACTCATACCAAATTTGATTTAAATAGGCTTGGCTTCTTAAAGAAGTCAAAAATATGTTTTCCACCTGCTTACTATGGAAGCAACAGGCCATAACTCTTCAAAATGATAATGCTGAAGGCTGGAAATTAAACTCATTCAAGGTCTCATCAGTATAGAAAAATGCCTGCCAAATTTTACTCAATACATTAACCCTTGGTATAGTAAAATCAAAGTAAGGAGGACAGACAATCAGGAGGCATAACTCACGGAATGCTTTAAATAAAACCCTTTCAAGGTATTATCAATATTTGGTAAAGTTATGCTGTGTAAACAAAAGCCAGAAAGGTAGGTAATCATGGGACATAACTCCTGTAAATGATATTGTGGAATGCAAGAAATCTAACTCCTTCAAGATCTCATAAATATGAAGGCGCATACAAAATTTTGATTGAAATTCAACAAAGTTATGCTGCAGAAACCAATATCAGGAGGATGGGTAATTATAGGGCAATACCTCCTGTAAATGATGTCATGAAATACTGGAAATCAAACTCATTGAGGGTCTCATCAATATAAAGCGGCATACCAAATTTGGTACACATCCAAAAATTCCTAGTCAAGTTATCTTGTGGAAACCGAATTATTGACTGACAGACAGATGGACTGATAAGAATGATTAGTATAGGATTCCACCAACTTTGTTGAGTGTGGCTCTAACTAATTCCATTTTAAACAATTAAAAAAGTTTCTTTACTATTTATATAATATTATGATAGTGTACTTTAAATAAGAAACCTGAATATTTTGCTCTTGTACTGCATTTTGCATGTTGAACAAGTTGCTTGGTTTCTTGGTTTTTAACAGCACTTTCAACACAATATTGGCATAAAGCATGCTGAGGAAATGGGAGCCAAGTGCCTTTCCCAAAGACACACAAAGGTCGCCAACCCGAGCTAACCTTGGCATGCATCAAATCCATGACCCTACAATATGACCTGATCTGATTTCATGCAATTATAGCAATTTTTCCATATTTTGGAATTTTAAGACTTAGAACCCTTCAGTCTGCAGTGGGGCTATATATGTTTTTTACAAACATATTTTTTTTTGAAGGCATACAAAAATTTTACCTTTAAACTTCAAAACATCATTAGCTTCCTTGTTGGCCCAGATTGTTGCCCAATTTATCTTTGGCTTCTTCTCTTCCAAATTGCTAGTTTCATTGAACTGCCCACCTAAAAAATATAAATACTGCTGCTTCAATGAGGTGTATACATGTCATATTGGTGTGTGCTTGTGTGACACAAAGAGAAAGAAAGAGAGGTAAATATATTGTTCACAAATACAGTGAAACCTCTAAAAACAGAAGTCACTTGGGACCAAATTAAAGTTTCAGTTTTTTTAGGACTTCAAAGTTTACTGGGGTTCTCTATTTTCCCCTAAGAATGAGATGTGATGTCCTCTCAGATACAAGTAAATGTTTATAAATTTTTTGATAAAACATCAATAGCCATTCAATTTTTACAGCCGATATCTCTGATCATTAGGATTCCATTTTATTCGCATGTGTTTCTACACCTGGTGTCTTTTTTACTAACCATCCTGAAAAACATTGTGTATAGAAAACAAAGAGTAGATAATTTATATCTGTAACATCGATTATGACACACAGATTTGCCAAAAATTAATGTAGGGATCATACACAATACACGAGGAAAGATTTGGAATCCACAGGTAAGGCTTTTTGCTGGGACAGAAAAAGCTATTGCCAGGTAGTCTGAGACAACTTAAAATTATTGCTGACCAACCAAATGACTCAAACTTAAAGCCCAGCTGGACAACCAGCTTTTGCAGGCAATGGTTTTAAAATATGTCTGTCATGATGTGAAATCAATAACATATGTGCTGGCCAACCAAATGACTCAAACTTAAAGCCCAGCTGGACAACCAGCTTTTGCAGGCAATGGTTTTAAAATATGTCTGTCATGATGTGAAATCAATAACTTATGTGCTGTCTACATGATATTACAAATGAAAATGGATATTTTGTCACTCAGTGTTACATAATTTTAAAGAAATGTTAATTGGAATTACCTGAAAGATTTTGAACTGAAGAACCATTCTTTCTGAAAAATTCTCTACCCTCGATTTTCTGATTCAAATTTTTTCCCATTTCTTCATGCTAATGCTAAACTTTTCAAAATGGATATGATCATTATTTCTTCATAATAAAATATTTCAACAAGCAATATAAAAAAAATATCCTTCCAAAATGAGGTTTCTGCAATGTCGATGCATGGAATGAATCAAATTTTTTTTTTTTTACGAATATACTGTTTTGGACTACACACAGTAACAAAACCTTTTCTGTTGATCTTTACATAGATTTCTTGCTTTTTAGCATGACATGACCCTCAATGAGCATGTGTAAAACAATATCTTCATTCAACTTGCATGTATAATGACACTTGAACACAAATCACAGTACACAAACAGCCTCCTCAAACTATCTCGAAATAGCTGAAGCATGCAAGAATTTTAAATACCTACCTCCTCCAAGTGAGTTCGTAAAGGTACTGTCATTGCGGCCTCTTCCATAGGATTCTTCACATAGTTCTTCAATCATCTCTTTTGCTTTAGATTGGGCTTCTTCAGTTCCAATTAGGTCAACACTAGTTTCTCCATCATTCTCTTCCCCTGACTGAATCTGAAATGAAGTGGAATGGTACATCTTTGATCCTTGCAATTTTACATAAAGCCTAAGTGGGCCTGATGCCACTTGCCAGGCTCATGTAGGCCTTTCCAATATATATAATATTTAAACTGAGTAAAATAAATCAAACAAGAAAGTCAGCAACACTGAAGACAAAAAAAGCTATAACTGGCTGTGGATCGAAGGGATATCCATCTCTACAGCAAGAGGCCCAAAAAGACAAAATTTTGCTCACCTGAACAACATCAGCCACCTTATAATCATATGCAAAAAAAGCCAAGTAATATGGATTAGTAATGACACATATTGGCATCATTTGCATAATTTAAAAAGCTCAATATCACGATTCTCTCTTAAATTTGTTTTAATTCTGTTTATCTATCTTTCTTCAGAAGTTAAAAGATCCAAGCTGGCAGCAAATCAGAATCATTCATACATAATTAAGAAACACTAATGCCAGAATGCTTGTTAAATTGTATCATATTCCCTTTGATACTTTTGAGAATTTCTTTTTTGTTTTTTAAAAATTTGTCAATTATTACATTTTTACTAACAGTGATACATTTGATGGCAGATGTCACCATCCATGAATTGAACATGAAAGGGTGCTCTCTCTTAAATTTGGTTTAATTCTATTCAGTGAGTTATTGAGAGAAAATTATTTACAGATTATTAAATTTTTAGTCGTTGAAGCTATACATGAAGGTGGATTTATATTATTTGTAACAAGAAATACCTATATAAAAAAAACCGATTGGTAATTAAATTATCAGCAAATGATTAGTAATGATGCCATAACTAGTAAAATGCAAAGCTTGCAACCTGTGCCAACTATATAGTTGTACATTTTTAACTCAAGGAAAAAAATAATTTTGAACCTTGTTTCCATGGAAGTCATGTTGCTGGTGAACCTATCTTGGGCACAAACTTGACAGAAGTTCTGTAAATAGGTCTCTACCAAATCTGATTAAAAGTTGCTCAAAGATTTTGAGAAGTCAGAAAAAGGTTTCCACATGATTGCTATGGAAGTTGCCCCAGATGCACAGTTCTGCAGTGAATTTTGTTTGGTAACACATTTTATTTTTTTTTTGCTTAAGAAGGTTATGGATTTTATAATTAATTTACAAAGCCCAGAATGTCATGATTCAAACATGTGCAGGCAGTAAGCATATTTATGTTGAGCATGCCAATGACATGCCTAGTTTTAATACATGCCTTCTGCGTAATAAACACCTCTCCCACTTTTTTTTTACAATGAAAATTAAAGTTACCAATTTCTGTTCTGTCAGTAACAATGGTGCAGAACACCATTCAAGTAAGAAAGAAAATAAAACAACTTTTAAAACATACAAAGAATAATGAATTGCAAGTCTCGCAAAGTTTGTAGTAACAAACAGTGCCATCCAAGTTCAGTTAGGAAAAAATCTGCCTACCAACAAGATGTCATATGTAGTAAAAAGGAAGAAAACTGCAGGCAGATGAAGACAGCTTAACATTTTGGTTAAGATGATAAGATTTTATACAATGCATTCATAATCCAACATGTTAATAAAAAACAGCATAGTGGCTTGTTTAAATCTAAAGTTTGTTTTTAGTTGATATTCCATGAAATGTCCACCTTTAGAAAATTGCAATCCCCTCCCCAGGGGTGTTTACTAAAAGAAAAAAGATTATTTTGTTTCAGGCTCACAACAGTATTCATGCTGATGCTCTTTAATACTTTACAACTTCTATTTTTAAAAATTACAGAAAAATGTAGAGAAAGTGTTTTCAAAACAGAAGGCATGTGACTGTGGGACTCCTTCGAGGATCTGCCTGTATGGAGACCAGAAGAAAAAAATCACACCAATATAATGGATGTAACTGCGTCTGCCACCTTTTATTTAAAGAGTACATTTTCTGTCACATAATCTTTGAATAGGACATCTTCTGTACACTATTATTTGTATTTGACAATTTCAACAAACCCATTATCTTAAGAGGGAATGTTTATTTGATTGATTGTTCAACTTTTCATCTGAAAAGGAAAACTTAATTTTGCTGAGTAATAATAATTTTACTATGCGTGTCATTTTGCTAGAGCCCAACGCTTAGTTGTAAGATGGTGACATATTGACTTAATGTTGTTGTATTAATGTTATAGCAGGTGTCAGAGAACAGTCATGATGTTGTAGATTTGTATTATTTTTTTTCCTTCTTAAAAAATCTGACCTTCGTCCCTTCACTATTCATGTGCCAGAAAGGATAAAAATCTAGTCTGGGGCTTATAAAAGTATCCATGTTCATGTTGCTTTCTCATCAATACTAAAAAGTTAAGAAAAAAATAAAAGCACAGCCAATTTGGTGGAAATGGAACAAATAACCAGAATGTAATCAATGATTACATAGCTCACCTCTACAAAGCATTTAGTGGTCTCCAGTAGCTACTGTAAACTTTGCTTTGCTTTGGTGCTTTATGGCACAGCAACACAAGAAGGTTATTTAGTGCCAAGGCAATTGGAGTAAAGTGCCTTGCCCAAGGACACACCATGGTAGCTGACCCAGGCTGGTCCGATGGTAGGATTCGAACCCACACCCTTTCGGTCGTGAGTCCGGCACACTAACCACTGAGCCACCGCAGCTCCGCTACTGTAAGCATTAATTATCATGCAGAAGAAAAAAAATTCAGACTAAAGTGATCTTGACAACAAAATGCTGGCCCCCTTTCAAACTGCAGTTTATTTTTTGCTTTGTTATTACAAGCATAGTTCATGTATCATTATTACCTCGATCAGCCACTATAGCCTAGGCCTCACATGAAAAGCATGCAGTCCACTCATCTAATTTCTACACTTATTCACATGTACAATACCACCTGTTGAGGGTAATCTATCACAGTATACAGTCAAACTTATCCTAACTGTCACCTTTATAAAGGAGTCACCTAGTCAAAATAGCCATTCTTACCTCCCGCCCTCCCCCCCCCCCCAGCAAATGTCCTATCTAAAATCCATGTACATGTACATAATGGTCACCTGTTTTTCCTCTGTGCATGCAAATTAAACTTGTCTGATGAGGAAATGTTAGATAAAGAAACTTTTGTCTGATGAGGAAATGTTAGATAAAGAAATATTACATGAATCAATGTGTAATTATTTCTTATCTTGATTGTACTCACTGTACTTCGGTCACATTGTCAGTGTAAATCAAAGGTGTCAATAGGTCAATTCGAAAGTGATGTAGCTTTTATCATTAGGGATTGACCATTTCATGTGGTGGGGGTACTGGATTTTTATTTTTTAAATTTCCTGGCCCATATATAACTTGAGAAAAAAAATACTCTGAATTAAATATAAAAAAAAAAGAAATATCCTTCCATCGTATTAGTTGAAAAAGAATGGTCTTGAAATAAAACAAAAAAAGTTATCCTGGTCGGCAGTCACCTTTTGTGTCAGTGTGGCAGATATAGTTTGATATCTTTATCTATTTTGTGTGCCTATGAATTAAAGCTATCTCTGATATAAAAAGATGTTAATCTTTGATGGGAGATACAAGTTACACTCTTTTTCATTAGAGTCAGGGATCATTCAATGTTTATAACACTTGCCTGTAAATACAATCAAAGTTTCTGTTCATGTGTTATTACTAATAGCCACATTAAGGTTTTTTTTTTATTCCCAATTCATTACAAGCCTCTCTCGTAAGTTTACTGTCTTTTGATCTCAGTGAGTTGCAAACCTGGTTAATCCAGATACTGGTTCAAGTGTAATTACACAAGTTGTCAGAACAAAGAGTCAGTCCTATTTCGCTGTCATGTGTATACTTTGAATTTGTAGCGAAATTAGTGTTTTGTCATAGTACACAGAAAAAACTAATATCAGCAAATATTTTTTGGTAAAAGTCAGTGATGATTTATTTTAAAGGATGGATTAAAGTGAGCAGGATACAGTAATCTTGTAACATTGGAAGAGAACAACAATATGCATTTTTGTTAAATAGTGCACTAGACTAAATCTTTTGTTAGCATAATAATAATAATAATAATAATAATAATAATAATAATAATGACAATAATAATGGTATTCAGTTCATAGTATTTTTTCAAAAACCAAGTCCGAAAGGTAAACCTGCATACAGACATCATGTGTACAAATGCCAGTTTGGCCTTAGCCCATGGCTGGTTGCTACTGACAGGTTTGACTGTACAATGTGTACTCAATAATAAGGAATGTTTACTATTTCCAACTACACTGGTCAGAAAGGGATTTCCGTGAAGCCAAGGATGTATATGACATGGAAAAATCAGTGTAGTTATGAGCTAAATACAAATACTTGACCAATTTTACTAGATCATAAAATGTAAATTACAGTGACCTTCATTGGTTGTATCAGAGATGCATCCAATTATCAAGTTTCGTGCTTCAAACATGAACAGCACCCATCATCAATTTCACAATTCTAGCATGAACAGTGCCTATGAAATTAACACTTAACACAAAATGTAACCAAATTCAGTGAGGTGTAAAAAATGGCCAAAATGACCTATTAATGAAACAAAGGTATAATGCTATCAAGGTGTATCAATCCCTTCACCAAGTTTCATGATTCTGGATAGGATAGTATGTACATAGCATACAAAAAACCTATGTGGTCATGAACTAAGCACAAAAACTGAACCAAATCTAGTAAACTGTAAAATGTAGGTCGTGAAATAAATACAAAAACCTAACTTAAGCCATTATATTGTGAAATGTAGGGCAGTGATCTTATTTTGAACAGGTGTGGTACAAACAGAGATGTACATGTATAAAATCATCTAATTTAATGATTCAAGCATGAACGATTAAAATACAAAACTGAACCTAGGTCAGCATGAAATATGGGTCAAATTGACCTACTTTTGTGATGACGGTGTACTACTCATTATCATATATCCCATTACCACATTTCAAGATTTCAGGTTTAACCATATGTATATAGAATGCAAAAAACTTGTGTGGTCACAAGCTAAAATGCAAACACTTAACCTATGCCAGTAAAATATGAAATATATTTAACAGTGAACTTTTGTTGTACGGGTGTGGTATTAGCAGAGATGCAGACAATCATATAGTTTGATGATTCATCATGAACAGAACTTGAGAAATAAAATTAAAAACAAAACTGAACCAAAGTCATTTAAGCATGAAATATGCGTCAAAGTGACCTACTTTTGCAATGAGGCTGTAGTACTCATCAAGATGCATGCCTTCACCAAGTTTCATGATTACAGGTTCAGCAAAACCTGTCATGAGCGACCTCTGCTATGAGCGACCACAATCGTAATGCACGGATCGATTTTTTATTATATAACCGCACTGTCGCGAGCGACCACCTGCAAAACGCGAGCAGCGACCACGATTTCTTGGCAAAATATGCATTTTGACACTGCTATGAACGACCGCATCACAAAATAGAGATAAACACAACTGACCTTTATTTAACCCTTTGTAACCACGACCGGTTAAAAAGTAAAGACTGTTATAAACAAAATTAAAAACCTATAACTTTAAAAAAAAAAAAAAAAAATTAGGCTGGCTACCGGTTTCTTAAATTTTACAGGTCATGCATATAGTGTTTTATGTTATAGGTTGTAAACCAGACTATAGTACATGCAGATTAGTCATTCGGAATACCTCGGCTATTTCTGCGAGACTAAACTATGATCCGTAGTATTTCCCGCGAAGTTGCGAATGGCAGCTTGTTCTAAAATAATGCTGTTATGAACGACCCTATCGCGAGAGCTGAGACAAACACCACTGACGTTTATTTAATCCTTTGTAACAACAACCGCTTCAAAAGTAAAGACTGTTATAAGAAAAAAAAAGAAAAAAAAAATTAGGCTGGCTACCGGTTTCCTAAATTTTTCAGGTCATGCATGTAGGCGTCCTTTGTTATAAGCTGTAAACCAGACTAATGTACATGTCGCTAACTGCCATTGAAGTGCCAAAGTCAATATAGCGGTCGAATACATCGTTTGTCTTTGGAGGTAATCCGTAATGCCTGGGGTGAATGAGGTCTTTGTCTTAAATACCAGTAGGTGAGAATTGTTTCCGGATTCGATTGTCATTGTGAAAGGCTTGTGTTGTTTGTTGTAGTTTTTTTTTTTTTTTTTAATGTTACAGTGATTACAGTCCACACACCAAGCCGTGATCTGTTCACCGTAGTGCAGCCGGTTACACCCTTTGTTTATAGAGTTAATCTCTTTGTGTCGTTGGTGAATTAAGCCTTTGACTTTTGTCTCAAAATAAATTTATTCTGCTTCTGGATGAGTTTATTATGTCTTTTTATTTCATTCATTGGTACATATACATTGTATATGTATTCCATATTTCCCTAAAGCCTGATCAAAACCGCTTCAGTCGTTATTACAACTGATCCCTTATAACATTAACACCTAGCACCTTAATAAAAATGGCAGAACCTCCAACGAAAAAGAGACAAATTCTTACACTGGAGGAAAGAATTAATGTAATTGAAAGAAGTGAAAAAGGGGAGACCGTTTGCAACATAGCAGCCAGTTGAAACATCAGTAAAACTAAAATTTAGGGCGTTATAAAAGTCAAGGAGTCGATTAGAAATTAATTCATATGCTTGTACATGTACATGTACATGTAATCTTCAAATATAAATGTGATTCATGTTTAATGATAGATGTATAACTTTATTGCAATATAAAATTATTTTCAGATAAATACATGCAATATTTTAACAAGAACTATGAACAAAGAATACAATAAATGTACGTCATTGTGTTTATTTTTCCTTCTTAAACAGTGCTGAATTTTGACCATGGAAATTGGTCTTTTTGTACAAACCTGTTATGAGAGACCACCTGTCTTGAGAGATCGCTTTTTGTTGGCAGAAGGGGCGGTCTCTCAAGACAGGTTTTACTGTATAACAGTAATTAACAGGGTGCAAAAAACCTATCTGATCATGAACTGAACTCAAAAACTTAACCCAGGCCAACCTAGGCAATGGCCATTTTGCAATTTACTGAAAACTGGGTTTTAGCCTTGACACACACCAGTTCTTGTATCCATTGATATGGTGTTGCTATTGCATCACCAAGGCAGAAAATAATTCATGTACACAGATGGGAACAGTTATTAATTGGTATGTGTTCCATATATAGGCAGTGATCCCATTAATTTTTCATTTTTTTAAGTCCTGGACTTCCTGTGTTGGAAAATTGCATTTACCCAAAAACATAATACTTTTTTTTTAAATTTTAGTTTTTATTCATCTTTATCTCTCTCTCTCTCTCTCTCTCTCTCTCTCTCTCTATATATATATATATATATATATATATATATATATATATATACATATATATTATTCTATTACAACAAAAAAGGAGAACAAATTTTAAAAACATATAATGAAAGAGAACTTGTCCATTTGTTAAAATGTATTTTAATAATATTTAGAAAGCTTTTAACACATCTTATCCTTAAGAGAACACAAAATCACAAATATATTCATGTAGCATTTACAAATTGTACCCTTTTTCCCCATGATTAAGGTTTACATAGAATAGCACTTTTTTGATAAACGCTGACTGAATATAAATGGAGGTAATTTACTTTATAAAGACTTAAAGAGATGTATAATTGATAAATCTGCTAATTCATAACCATATACAAGATACCTAGTCAAGTTCCTTATTAATCCAGCCTTCAATAATGTTTTCAAATAAATCATTAATTGTTATGAATATATATGCTAGTTTCAGGAAACTTTCCAAGGCTTATTCAATCTGTTAATCATTAACTTTATTAGGTTTCTGTAATTTTGTAAGTTTCTCATCATAACCAACACAGCATTGTACAGCTGAGCTCTACTTCTTGCTTAACATTGGTGAGGTTGTCTTACATGTACAAGGTATGTATGGTATCGAACAGTCTGAACAGTACCATTCTCACCAAAACTTAAAGTGACTAGTGTATGTACTCTTTGAAGCTTGCCATCAAGTAAGGTTGTAAAACATAGTTCTTTAGTTCCCAGCACTCAGTATTATCCACACTGTTAGTACAAGTTATGATGTGTACTACATGTACTTTTAGCAAGAGCTGGCAGTGATCCTTTCGAACGTTAGTGGCAGTATATAGGCCAGCTGGGAGAAAACATAACTTTTACATACAATTTTCCAAGATATACCTAAATCAGTGACTAACACCTAAGATTCCGTTATTGGTTCACACAGTAATTGTGACCATGCAGGAAATGACAGGCTAGTCTGCATCGTTTTCTTTATTATGTATTGTAAATCAATTGAAAGGCATAATTAACTGGCTCTAGTGGCAGTGATAAATTGCCTTTCTGAAAAGTTGAGACAATGGGTTTTTATCTGGGCATACAGGTACAAGAAAAAGTTGCTAGGTTATCCATTGGTAGAATTACGGATGTCCTTGAAACGAGTCAGGCATATAATCCTCCGAGATATCTGTTAATGGAAACCCCGTATAGACAGTTTATCATTTTATGACTGAATTCAATGAATCTACAATCGGAAGCTACTGTCAAAATGAGATTTTGCACTCCCTCTATTTTAATTCTATTTCATCCCCTGCCCCTAATATTCTTGCCCAATCAAATAAATTCTTTCTAGTCAATTTTGAATGATCTCCATAGAAAAGCATCTCATTAACTAGGTGAAAAACCAAACTATAAGACTTCATTGAAAAAATTAAAAGGCTTTGATGTATGGATGTTGTGTCAAATTTGGTCAAATTCAGTTGAGTGATTTTTGGGAAGCATTTGAAGGTTTTTCTATTTCTTAGTAACAATAACCATTTTTAATGGTAAATCAGCATTATTTGTAACAGCCTGAAAGGACTTGATGCCAGGATCTTTTCTATAAAATTTGTTTAACTTCCTCTGAGGAACTGTTGAGGAAAAATTTTTGGAAATGGTTTCTTTTGCTAGTGACAGTAGACATACTTGACGGCTGAGCAGCATCATTTAAATTTTTTTTTACAAAATGGTCCTTATGCAATGATGATTTCAGTCAAGTGAGGCAACAGAGAATTTGATTTAACAAATTAAATGATTCAAATAATATGTTATGTTAGTGACTCATAGCAACATATACCGGATGCATAGCAACATATACTGGGTGCTCATTCTATCAGAGGAAAGCCACAGTAACTCAGATGGTAAAGCATCAGACTTGTAATCCATGGGTCACAGGTCACCGGGAAAGGCACTTAGTTCTTATTTTTTTAGCATTATATAGCCCATAATGTGTTAAAAGTCCTGATGAAGCTAACATCAACAAAAAATCATTCAATTAGGAGTTTCTGACAGAAAAGCACTGTGTTGGTAGTCAACTTTCTGTGACCATATGACGAAGAGGTTTACTATTTACAAAAGAATATTTAAATTCTGCAAATTGTCAAATTTCACCATGTTAGATCTACATAAAATCCCTTGATACTCCAAAATAATCATTAGTGTCAAATTAGTTAACACATGTCCATTTACCATCTTATAACTTCTTTCAATAGGTGAAATTCTGATGGTGAATTTATAAGCAGCATGTACATTTTTCAAACAAAAATCAATATGGCTATGGTCTGCATGTTGAATCCTCAATCAAAGCAATGATGCTGAATATGTTACCTTCACCAAAAGTTCAAAAGGTTTAGCACACATGTTACGGAATCAATTGTCCAAGATCCATAATGATTCATCTAAAGTATTGAAGTCCATCAAGGCATTTAGGAAATATAAGCAAATTAAAAGCTTTAACCAAAACCTCAACACCAATTTTATACAACTGTGACCCTGACCTCAAGGTCAAAGGAGCACGCAAGCGTGTTGCAAAATTAATTGTCTTAACCTTAAACTCTTTATAGTACGTATGTTGAAAATGTATTAAGGGGTTTAAGAAATATATACAAATGAAAAACTCTCACCAAAATCTTAACAAAACTGTCAGAAAGTTACTGCTATGTCTTGCTTCCAACTAATTTGGACTCAACAAAACTCAAGTGCTTTTATGCACTTATCTTCAAAAGTATACCTTTATCCTGGCACCACTTGACTCCTGTAGTTCTCTGATCTTTGTACCACCTTTTCCTGAAAAACATACATGTAGAAGATGAAATAACTGTGCGCATGATAGGGTTTGCGTGCAAGTCTAATGGACACAAATGGAGCTTATCTATGAAATATTGCAGTCATAAGCACGAAAGTATTCACATATCCATGGTTGCATAATATGACTGATTAGCAAAAAGGCATTAACGTATGATAGACAATCAATGAATGTAGGATAAGGTCAAGCAGAAATTAACAAAACTGTTCATCATCTGAGATAAGGAAAGTGATGATTCATTTGCATCAACATAGAGGCTTAATGAAGCGGAAATTCAAAATGCTCCCCGACAATTCTAAAAGTCCCCGACTTTGTATCAGATCAAGCATCTACAGGTAGGATTTGTAATCTGATCCATACACAATCTGAACCATATTCAAATTTGCATTTTACTCAAGTCCTGTATAACCCAAGAAAGACCTTCCAGTGTGCTCCCAAATCTGTATTAGTTCTGACTTGTATTAAATCCAGGGCTTTTAGCGATTTCTCCCCGATGTATTTAATTATATATGTGGAAAGATAGTTTATGGTAAAAAATAAGCTGGTCCATTTTAGAACTGAAAAATAACAGGGAAATCCCCCCCCCCCTCCCCCATCTGAAAAAATGGAGGGAATTTTCTGAATATAGGAGAGATCTAATGAAGACATAAAGAGAGGGCCTGGAAATATAATGTGTGATTTTCACACATTTTTTTTTTGTTGGGGGGGGTGGGGGTGACTTTTTATTGAAATTTGTTTATAAATTAGTGCAAATCCTGCAATTGCACATTCTAGAATTGACCCTGAATAAGTCCTAAAATGTGGTCTCCTCTACAACAGGGATAAGAGAACCATTATGATAGTTTTGGGTCATCATCAATTCTATGGAATTGGCAGAAGGGCATACAAACAGGTTCAGATTTTGAAAATCTGACCCATAACGTGTTGAATGTTCTGAAAAGAAGACCTTTAATAATATCTTTAGCACATTATTTAAGCATACAATATGTTCAATACTGCAAAATAAGGTCCTAAACTTGATGTTGGCATGAAGGATAAAGACATAAGCTTTACCTCAGCCAAATGAGGGATCACTTCAAAATACCTGGATGTAAAAGCTGTCCTATTTTTGAGTACTAACATCAGTGTTGTGCCTCGAGTCCAGGGGACATTCTCCCACTTGAAACTGCCCCCTAAACTGAACAAATCCCCATATCTTCATGATTATAAGGACAAAGATACATGAAATGCCCCCTGTCTACCCACTCCACCCCATAGCTCAACCAAGGTGCAGCATTCTAACATGTAAATCTTTTTTGAGATCCAATATAAGGTACAATCAGAACATGCTACATCCAGACAATAATAACAGAATATCAAAATTTATAAAAATAAAAAACTTGCTATATAGTTGATGTATACTACTTATGTAATTTTGTTTCTGCATTAGCGGATCTCAGCATCAGTAAACTATTCTACTAATTCATTTTTTTCCTCTTGTAGTCTGCAGAATCCAGATAAATTTCTGGATTTATTTGCTTTTATTTACTGGAATGTTAAAAAAATCTCAAAATCATTTTATTGCAATAATAAGTGTATGATTTAGGTTACACTGAATTTAATTGCTATTTGGGAGTTTAAAAAATAAAAAGATACTCACTGATCTCCATTCTGCAAAGCCCCTCTCAAGAAAGTCAACCCCCTTATCAGAAATGCCTGACACTAAAATTTAATTTTGTTGGGTTTTTTCCCCCGGGGTGGGGGTGGGTGGGGGGTGTTAACAAAATTTAATAATGCAATACTTACCTCCTACTTTTGCATTGCTTACCTTTTCCAGGACACCAAGTGCTCAGACCAAGTTAAATAATTAGTAATTGGAGGTACAGAATTGAAAAGAACATTACAGCTACTTCTGCATTGCTGAATTTACCGGTCAGGAGGGAGGCTGATGGCATCCCCCCTTCCAAATGGTAAAAGAAAACAATGTACTTACCCATTAAATAAGAGTCTTCATTACTGTAAGCTGGTAGATGGTTTCTTGGACACATGATGTACTGTCACAATTGGACCTAATGAGGAAGTGCCTTCACTCTGGTGCACCAAAGATCGTAGGTTATTCAAGTGTGCCCAAGAGGCTGCAATAGCCCTAACCTCATGTGCTTTATTTCTCATCCAAAAAAAGTTCCCTCTCGGTAAGGGACAGATAAGCTCCCTTGATAGCAAGGACAATCTACCTGAAAATGGTGCCTGCTGAAAAGTAGAAAGAGACGATTCTGATCATTCCTTTTCCCTTTAGAGGAAGCCAAATAAAACCTTAAGGCCCTAACTGAGCAAAGGAGTCTATCTTGATCATTCCCAGCACAGATATGACTAACAGTGGGAAACTCAATAGGTACAGGAGCTAATGAAGGTAGCTCATTCTCAGCCAGAATGACAAATTGGCAAAGGAGAGAAACTGAATCAATTTCCACCGAACCATAAACAACTCTTTTCTACTGACAGGGCATGAAACTCAATCCTTCTCACTAATGCTAAGGAGAGGAGGAAGACTGTCTTATTGGTAAGATTCTTGAAGGAAACTTCACTCTAAGGTTTGAAAGGGGGTTTAGATAATGCCCAAACAACACATGAAAGTTCCCATCTAGGCAATAATAAGCAAGGTACCTGTCTCTGAAGCTCAAAAAACCTGATGAGATCAGAAAGATGAGGCTCTGCAGCCCAATGGTGGAACCCCTAGAGAACTTGAGAGTGTTGGAAAGGGCAACCATATAGCCCTTAATAGTAGAAACAGAACATTCTCTTGAAAAGGAACATAAGAAATTCTGCAACTGAAAGGGGCTGATAGGATAGATGCATTAAATACAGAAGATTCTCCACTTTGCATCATGAACTTTGGATGTGGACTGCCTCCTAGCCTGGACAATGCAGTTGGCAACCTTGTTAGAAAACTGGCTTTGGCAGATTGATCATTTGAGATGAGCCACGCATGAAGGTGGAGAAGGTGGAGAATCTGCAGATTGTTGTGTAGGAGAGACCCATGTTGTGACAGCAGGTCCCTCCTCTGTAGTAATCTCCTGGGCTCATCTACCAACAGATCGAGTAGGTCGTTGAACCACGATCATTGGGGGCACTGGGGGGCTATCAGGATGAACCGAGATGTGGAGATCCTGACTTAGTGGAGAACCTGTGGAAATATTTTGAAAGGTGGGAAGGCATAAGCGTACAGACGATACCACTTCAGACTGAAAGCATCCACTGCCCAGACCTTCTGACCTGGCACTGGAGAGGCAAACAAGAAGCTTGGTGTTCAGTTTCATAGCAAACAACACTCACTAATGATCTCTCCACAGCTGAAAAAATGTGTCTGCTACTGACTGGTGCAGAGACCACACCATGAGGACCACACAGCCCCATCTAGACAGGCTGTCTGCCATGATATTCCTTTTGCCAGGAATATGGTGGATTTTAAGAGTGATCTTCGAGGAGACTGCCCATCAGAGGAGGTTCCAGACTTCATTGGAAAAAGGAGCAAGTGTACTACTTCTCTGATACCTGAGGTATATCTGTTGTCTGAGGCAACCATAATACAAGGATGGTTTGAGGCTGACACACCCCTGTAGGGCTAGGAACACTGCCCACATTTTTAGGTTGTTTATATGAAGGGCTGTTTCTTCACAAGACCCAAGTCCCTGAAGAACTACCCTCTCTGGCTCCAGGTGAGCAACCCATCCTGAATATGATGCATATAAGTACAGCAAGGAGTGGGGTTTGAGGCTGTGAATCGGGACTCATGTGGTGACAAAAGTCAGATCCTTGTGTGATTTCCAGTTTGCTAGAAGCAGGAACTGGAGAGGGCACAAGTGAAGTCTCACTAGGAGAACTAGATCTGCAGCAGCGTTCAGAGCTAGGAGAGAGAGAGAGAGAGAGAGAGAGAGAGAGAGAGAGAGAGAGAGAGGCAAAGGCAAGCAGACAATGAAGTCTTGGCCATTAGACCCGCTATGAGGGACAAAATCTGAGTGGTCTTGTCTGATGAAATGCAAACCTCCCTTGATTCGTGAGGAAATTCGTCCTCATGTACATGAAGTCTTAAGAAGGGATGAGATCCGACTTCTCTAGGTTGAGCAATAGACCCAGACGAGTCACAATCAACCAACAGATGGATAGGTCCTTCAGGAGGGTATCTCTGAGGACATTGTGCATCAACCAGTCGTTGAAATACTGGAGATCTCTTAGAACCTCAAGTGAGCTGCTATTACCCCCATCACCCTGGAAAATATTCTTGGGGCAAAGGCAAGGCCAAATGGTCGAGCTTGAAATTCAAATACCTAATGGCCAAGATAAAACTGTAGGTATTTCCTGCGAGGCAGAAGAAAGATGGGGATGTGATGCATCCTGCAGATCAATTGAGATCACCCAGTCGTAGGGCCTTATGGCATTCCTAACCAGGGCAGTAGTCTTAATCTTAAAGTGTTCTTCCTGTGGAAAGGTGGAAAGATCAATGAAGAAGCAAAACTTTCCACCTTTCTTCAACACCAAAAAGATCCAAGAGCAGAAACCTGGAATTTGGTCATTTCCCACCCTTTTAACTGCTCATTTCTGTAGAATGGTGTGTACCCCTTCCCTTAGATGAACCAGTTAGGACTGGTGAAAAAAATGGGGATAGAGGATGTTCATGGAAGGAAAGTTGCAATCCTGCCTTTAAAGTTGAATGGACCCACACAAATCGTCCTCAATGCCCAACCATACCTCTGAAAAGAATAATCGTCAAGCACCAACTGCGGCACTGGGAAGATGCTGCAGGAGAGGGTGCAACATCGTAAGGATCACTACCTCCCTCCTTAGAGAAAAGCGGAAGAGATCTTAAGACTTCCACCCTTGACCTCTTCTACCACCTTGTCTAGCGAAAGAAGGGCACTAGGGAGATTTGAACTGGGGCTGTTTGTAAGTCTGTTGACCTTGTTTGAAGAACTTGTGAGGTCCCCGTGGTCAGTCATGGTGCACACACTTCTATGCTTGGCCCAGAGTCACAGCCAGGGACCGGTGTTGCTGGTCTCTCAAATCCTGCAACATTGAAGAGGAGATCAGACCGCCTAAGAATGTACCCACCTCAAGCACCGCAGCCTTTAAAAGATTCTTGCTGTGGTCCAGCAAGACCTTAGATGTCTCCAAGGCAGTATCCCTGCAGAGATGAAGTAGCTCAGCAGAGAACGCCATTGACATGAAGAGCACATGCCTTGAGGTTTTCACCACAGCCTCCAGCAATCACTCAAACAGGACCAGAGACAACGATTCCTCCATCAAGAGACTGAAGGAGGCAGCCGAAAAGAGATCGTAATGGGGGGCGATCACCACAAGGGTTCAAACCTTAAGCTCTGAGGCCTTTACTGGGAGACAAACCCGGTCCCAGCCAATATCCACACTTGGGACACATTGGAGTCCAGGGAGGGGGGGGGGGGGCTTTTGAGGCCAAGCAGGGGAATGAACCTGATAGCTGGAGGCCGCAACCAGGGGCCTGAGTGTAGAATGGAGACAGACCACCCCTTCTGCTGCCTGGCAGACTCTTGACCCCAGGAAAACACCTGCACAAGAGGAGTAACCAGAAGCCTCTCCAGACTATAGAGAATCTTAGTGTCCTCTTTCCCAGAAGGCTTTTGACACAAGTCAGGGGGAAGGTGGCAATAAACTCTCTGTTTACCACCTTATCAAACATTCAGACTTCCTCCTCCTCCAACACCTGACCTGACAGGTGAGAAGAAGCAGGAGACCTAAAAGGGAGGGAAGAATCTGCTGTAACTGGCTCTTCTGGGAACTTATCAGAGTTACCAGAATGGAAACTGCATCACCGTCCTAAACCCTCTCCCGAGACAAGAGAAGACTGTCCTCCATTGCATCCCTCTCCAGAGTAAAAGACGTCAAATTAGTGTTTGTATCGTACCATAACTGCTCACAAGGGTTAATGAGACTAACCCTACTAGCTATTCTCCTGGATGAATGGGATTGCGGATTCATTCTAGACAGTCTTGGAGGAGAGTGGTGGCATGCCTCCTTTTTGCTGGACTAGGCCAAAGGTGACTGAGCATGTCAAATCCCATACGGATTAAATGGAAACACTGGGAGTGGGGGATGCCAATCCAGCCCACTTTCCCAGATGGGCGAGCAAAACCAGATTCCCTATGCCCATAGGGACTGGATGGTAACAGAGAGACAGAATGGGGTATCAAACCGATCCCTGTCTCCAGACCAACAATCAAAGCCCAGTATCCAGTTGCTCAAAGGGAATGGCCCAGTGACTGGTAACCAGCATGCAGAGCCTGGTAGTTGACCTGTGTCCTCTGTCCAGTCAAAGATCGGTCCAGTGACAAAGATCAGATAGACGAGCACACCTCTGATCTATCAGAGTGAGATTACTTCTTTTCCCTGTTGTGGGGATGGTGCAACTCGATTATATATTGGTCACCAGCACCATATCTACCTCAGGAGGGTGCTGCTCATCCTTGCTGGGAAGCTGCAACTTACTCTCAGGCACTTTTCCTCCCTTAGGAGGGACCAAGGATCTATCCTTCACTGGCACTAATGGCATCAGACCGAGCATCAGAGATCCTTTATTAAACCAGAAAGGAATCCAGACCCCTCCTGGAAATGGAGGAGGCATCTTGCAATGACAACGAGGAAGCAGGACCTTTCCTCCTCCCTCTATAGGTACAGTGACTTTCCGCCTAGTCCCACACTTGATCCGTCTATAGACAACATACATGTATCATACAACTAGTGCAAGATGGTGTATCACACAGTAGCCTTCTTGTGCCTGCACTTGTCACGCCATGCAACATATTAATCTTTGAAAGAGAAAAAAAAATACAAAAAAAGATAACTGGGAACCAAATAAGGGTAGGTAATACTTACCTCCACACCAGTTACTACCAAGGAGAACAATGAACAGAAGCACTGCCTGCTGAGCAAGACACAAACTCTTCAAAATTTGCAAAAGGAACACAAACACACTAAAATAATGCAAGGTCTGGGGAGAAATATACTCAACTGACAAAAAAGTATATGATTAGCCAAAAAAGACATTTTAAAAACAAGGAGAAAGGCAAATTTCAACAAATGATTTGGCACATGTTACTTGCACAAAGTCCAAGGAAAAAAAGGAAGGTATTCTGTTATGTTGGCTATGACTAAAGAATCTGATTGGAATTGTGTTCTTTTCAATTCTGGGCCTTCAATTACTAACTTGAGGAGTGAAATATTTAGTTTGGACTGGGGGATTGGTGACCCGGAAAAGGTAAGCAATGCAATGATAGCAGATATTGTATTACTGCTATTAAATGAGTATATTTTGACCTTTTTACCCTCGTGAGAGCCTATCCCTTTTACAGGACCACATTTTCATTGCTGAAGTACATGAAAAATCTATGAACGAAATTCTTTCCACCAGAAATTATGAATGATAACTTTATATGATGAATTCTTTGAATAAGAAATTATGCCAATTACATAAAATAACAATAATAATAATAATATGAATAATAATGATGATGATATCAATAATGGTATTTGGTGCATGGCATTTGTTCAAGAACCAAGTTTGATAAGTAAACCTGCATTCAGAGGTCACCTGTGTATAAATGACAGTTTAACCTTTTCCAATGGGTGGCTGCTATTGACAGGTTTGACTGTACTTATAACTGGTGATAGAAGGGTAACAATACATTCTGGAAAATCACCTTTTACATGATCATAATTAGGTCATCAACATCATCAACATGTTTGTTTCTATAAAAACTGGTTACTTAAGAGTTTAATCTTGGCAAGTCAAAATTCTGAGTACTTGCCAGACTGGACATTTTGATTTTCTTTTAGATTTGCAACCCCCTGACATCACTAATAATTGGGTGACTTATCTGTACCTTAGTGAAACAGACATTTTATTATGTCTGTGAATAAATCTTTCATAAAGTTTGTAAAGTCACAGCTGCATGCCATATTGGCACATACTAAAACTTAATTCTGCATTGCACACTATTGTAACAGTTTTAAGAGAAGCTGATAAAGAAGAGGATAGTACATGAAAAAAGGCAGTGCTACAATCTTCAAACTGAAATTTGGACTTTTTTTAACAACTGCACTTGCCCAGAATTAAAATATTCTTCCCAGACAAGTGTCTAATAGAAAAATCAACTAGTCCCAGACATTGGACTACCCAATTGGTGCAACCCCGTCAAGTGCATTTATGTTGTTACAGGGTGACTAGCTCTTTTAAATCCTGGGACTGGTTTTAAATGTTATTTATTAGGTAATTAGGGGATTTGGTCCTCAAATCTTTGATGTTCCCTAACTGATATTAGACAAAGTACTGCTTATCAATGTCAATTTGCCACTAATCGCACACTTCACTGCTCCTTTATCAAACAGTTCCGTTAACTGCATGAGCAGTTACAGGTAACCAAAGGTTTCAGTAAGGAGGAAAGTAGCAGAGGCATTGCTCCTGGTGGGAGGTCCAGAAGTTAGGGGGGCAGGGAAGTGTGAAGACCCCCCCCTCCAAGCTGAAATAATGTGATTATATGAAGTGCGTGTTGGTCATTCTACATGCTCACCGAGTCAAGTGCAGTTGGTAATACTCGTTTAATAACTGGATAATCAATGAATGCATCTCATTGTTCAATTATATAAAAGTCACTTCAAAAGCTCTTGATTCTGGCAGTTGATCTACAAGCGCTTACATGATCAGACTGAGCTGTGTTAATATTAGTAAATGTTACAGGTTTCATTACATTCAATGTAAATTGACTATATAATTTTCATGTTCTTGCTCATTTTTAAGGAAGGGGGGGGGCAATAAATCTAGCAGGGGATTCATGCAATCACACGTCCTGGAGAAAACACAGCATATGTGTCAGTTCTGTTGACTTTAATAAGCTGAATAATGTATTCTTTGCTCTCATGCAAGAAAATTTCATCTTAACTGGGATACAATACGATTTGGAATATTTATTTTTGGTACACAAAATATCTAGGGTCAGACTCCTATTTTATGAACTGGGACTTCCAAGTTGCAGTCCGGGAAAATCCTAGTGAGAACCTTGAAATAGTATTACAGGTTTTCAAACGCCTTTATGCATGGATGGTTTCATTACATACTGTTCCTAGGGAGTGATACGAGTATTCAGAACATATACTGGCTAGAGCATTTTAAACTGAGATCAAAGAGTGGATCTAGACTTGTGAATATGTGCCCACCAGAAGTCCAATTTACTAGAGCAAGTGTGCCACTCCCACTATTACTCCTTGCCACAGCACTGTACTCCTTTACCTAAGTGAACATCAAAATGGTCATGTAGGTGCCTTTATTGACCTAAAATAAAATAAAAGCCAGGGATGAGTCTTCTATATTAATTAGGGACACCTGGCAGCGCCAATTTCCATTTGGGGACCCAGAATGTTTATTTTGAAATATCCCATTCGAAAGTTACTAAAATGGCTTGCCAGAACTTTTCCTCATTCATGTGTTACTAGATCTGAACTGCAATTTTACCTTTATCTTACCAAAAGTCATCTTAATCATACAGAGTCAGGATCCAAGCTGGACCCTAATATCTGGGCAAAATTCTCCTCTGCCCGAATAGGGTGAAGTTGGCAAACATAGGGAGAAGTGGGTGTAGAAAGTTTAAAATATTCAGTTTAAACTAATGATTTTGCATACTTTCATGTCAGATTATTAAAATGATGGTGAAATATTATAAAAAGTTTGTACAAATATTAAAACTTGCATTATTTTGCTTCACCACAATTGTTGTTACAACAGACAATGGCAACCTTGAAAATAGGTTAGTCAAAAATATGCAACATCTTCCACAACAGAAATTCCTCTTTTCATATATCAATATGATGAAATATTGGATAAAACAATTAATTTTATTAGTAATGGACCTGGATACATCCAGTGAAGTCATAATTTGCTTCAAATTGGGCTATACAAAGTCAATTTTTGATTTGTTTTTCAAGGATCATGTGTGAATTTTTGGTGGGAATTTTGTAGATAGCAATGTAATTTCTGGTAATTATGATTATCAGATTACTGTAGCACCAAAAATGACTGCAGAACATACGACTTCTTTTTCATTCTTTCCACCTTTCCTCTTTTAAGGGAAAACTGACACAAAAGTAGACATTTTACTTTGATTACTAATGGATTGTATTGAAACAAACTGGGATGGGGGTAATGTGAAATCAATGGAAGGCAAAGTCAACTTCACCTTTTTGTCCCATTTAGGTGAAATGACAGACTCCAAGATGACTATTTCACCCAAATCACCTGTAGAGTGGATCCTGTAAGTATTTGATTTCTCCAACATATGTGAATTGTCAAAAGCTTTCGAGAGCAAACAGCTCCACATAACAATAGATATGTTGTCCTTCCTAAATTAGAGATTTTTCTTTGCTGCTTGGATATTGGTAATGGAGTATAGTTTTAAATACAGGGGTCACGCAACCAGGCAAAGTGGGCGACTAAGTCGCCGAAAATTTTTTAACTTCGCCTTCTTATATTAGGAAAGCAAAAACGACTTCGCCCTGTCATTTTGTTTTTTTTTAAAGATCTGCCTGTAGTTTATGGCTTTTGAGATGCTCAAGATGCTCCCTCAAGCCAGTCAAGTAGTTTTAAGTCCCAGACTAAATGGATGCCATGTCGCCTTAGCATGTGTTCATAACAATTGCGCCAACAAAACAAACTCTTGCACATTCACAGGCATGTGTTTTAATAGCTGATTGACCAATTAACTCTTTCCCCCCACAAGATATCGCTGCCCAATTTCCGCAAGTTATCGTTTGTTGATGAAAACTTAATAACGTGTGTTTTGAAACTAAATCATCTATATGTAAATAATAATTTGTGTTTTAAGAATAGAATCGGTGAAAGCGCTTTCTATATATATCTTTTGAAGATTTTAACAGCCGTGCTTGCATTATTTGCTTGATAAAATCGGTTTGAAACCATAAGTGAACCTGCTATGGGGTAATAATGGCGGACATCGCTGTGTCTTGGAAGTACATCTTCATTAGACTGTCTGTTTTCGTAATCCATTGGGCACATAAATTGAGGAAATTATACAATACGTAGAAGACAAATTGTAACTATTTTGTGATTAAAGATTTAGCCTAAATATTAAAATTCGTTGGTCAAAAACGTATAGGACAATTCTATGTTATCGAATTGATAAGTGCTGTAACTTAAGGTCAAGGTTGTTAGCTTACATGACATGTATTTGTCAAATAAGAAAAAGAGTAGCAAAGAAAAAAATATCCAACCAATACATGACGTTATTATGAGCACGTAGACAAATATTAAAACCATAAATTTTCAATCCTATATTGGGATTGTTGCAACGAAGCAAGAAAAGTGATTGGTGATATGAAGAAAATCCCTGTTTCTAAAAATAGATGCATCCACATTTAAAAACAATACAAAAAATGTCAGTCAAAAGATTTACATTTAATTCAGAATCAACTCCCTCAAAATGCATTTGTAAAGATGAGATTACTCATCAGTGATCACTGGTTTTAATGGATGAACACTATAATGTTGAAGACACATTAACATGTGCTCCCATGTGCGTGTAATAGCCTAATATAAGGGTTGTTTCAAAATAATTTGGAAATGTTTTCAACTGACATTTTCTAGCGAAGAAACTAACAAAAAATTAAATTTATTCTTTAGCTGGCAATTGCTTAAGTATTTTTACCTATTTGTAATTACAATACTGTAATCTAGGTACTCCTGTCAGTTAAAATTTATTGCAATGTATAGTTTCTGCTATGCTTTCTTTAAGTCATATGGCCAAAATACATTGCATATTTCTCTCCATCTAAACATACACATTTTTAAGTATGAATACACTGCATAGGAGTATAATACATTCATACACTTACAAAATGTGTTTATAATACATACAACATGGAGACGTTTCTACTTGAAGATGAAATATTGCTTAAAACTAATGTTAAATGCAAATATGCATAATGAGATATACATGACACAATTCAAATAAGAGAACCATAGCACACACACATACACTTATATATATATATATATATATATATATATATATATATATATATATATATATATATATATCGTTTTTTGCATCGCTGCCACTTCTCCCTGTTCTGCTCTCACTTCTCCCTATTCTGTCCAAAAGGAGAAGTCTCTTCTCCCTAAATTTCAAGTCTAGCTTGAGCCCTGAAATAGTAGTCAGTATTTAAGTTTGTTGACTTGTGTCTGCTTGGTAAACATGCTGCAAAGATTCTAATTCTTTAAAACACACAACTTTAATTTGATGTGAAACAAACTAATGGTGCCATCTAATCAAAGGGGACCTTTATTCCAATAACATCTGTAAGTAACAAACAGAATTATTATAATGCAGTCTAAATTTATATCATGTTAGATGAATAAACAGAGAAGTTTGTTTCATATTATGAACTCGTTATAAGAAAAACCTGTTTTTTTTATATAGCAAGAACACAACAACAAGAGCAATTTCTACAACTGCTACAATTTAAAAAGACAACTTCACTACAAACCAAGAACAAAATTACATGGCTGACTTTGGTTTACAATTTTAGTTTTTTAATCTGCTATAAAGGGACATATAAACTAAAACAGCAACAAAAATTATTAGTGATTAGGGTTAGGTTAGAAACAAGAAGCATATGCGTTAAAACTTATGCTTTTGTGTTTCCCACTTTCCTTATAAAATTAATCTGTTAAATAAACATCCTGTCACCTAAATGAAAGCCCAATTACTCAAACGACACCTGTTCTTAACTCATCTTGGATATTTAATTAAGATAATCCAGGATAGTTACCCATTCACTTAGCCATTATCTTTTGTGCCTGACCTGACTGCCGGTGTGCAGCCTTTGATGTGGGGTTTGTCTTTACAGTGACATAGTTACGTGATCGGCCAGCGACTGATGGAGTCTGTTGGTAGTGTGTGATATATATATGTATTTTTTTCCCAGTCATTTCCACTACCATCTAAAAATGTTAAACATATTATGTTTGAAGTTAAGCAAATTCTTGAATTCTTGTGAAATATGGACACACCATCTCTTCAAAAATATGTAAAATTACCCTGCACCCTGCTAGCCCCATGTTGGCGTAGCTACGAAGATCAGAGATTAGCATCACCAATGGTGATTCCGTTTCAGATAGCACGATTTCTCGCAAAGAAAGAGCTTAAGAAACGAAGGACGGGCTTCAACACTGAATTGAAGACTTCATATCCTTAAATGGAATTTGCTGGATCATATGGTAAGTTTTCCATTTTGGTTCAGATTTCCTTTAAGTATCAACAGGTGAAAACGGGGGGGAGGGGGGGAATCCTCAGGCACTATTAGAATATAATAAATTTGTTTTTATAGTAGTAGCAGTAGTTGCAGTTGTGATTCTTGTTGTTCTTATCATTTTCTGGAAAATGTGACAATGAATGCAAGTTGCATTTTATCAACGAGTTGCTCTTATATTTACATAGTACAATAGTTTGATCAGTACACCTTAACATAATTTCTCATTTCTTTTTTCTCAAGTAAGAAAAGGAGCAATTTTTATCATCCAATTTTACCTGTTTTGAACCGTGTAAATAAAAAGTGTTGAAATATTCCTTCATTTATATTTGAAATATATTCAATGAATAAATTAAACAATGACAAACACATTGATATATTGTTCTTAATGGAAAGGAATATGCATTATCTTAGTTGTACTGTCATGATTATTTGAAAACACACCAAAGTCTTGACTCTTCAAAAAAAAATTCCTGGTAATATTAACTTAGGATTCAGGTAGTTTGGGATCTTTTTGTACATCCATTAATACATTTTTTGTTCCATTTTTTCCAGACTGTGAAAGGTCATTCTCTGTGATGAATAGAATCAGGTGAGTTAAGAAACAGGTTAACATAGATTTAGTACTGAATTACCTTGTGACAATTAGTACAGAAGGACTTTGCCTAAAAGACTTTAATTTTAATGTGGCAATCAAAATATATGGGAAGTGAAGAAACGAAGGATATAATTTATTTAAATTCAAAGACATATGAGTTTGACATTAAATCATGTTATAACTTAGGGAAATAAAGAAAACTATGTATATGCACTTCTCTTATATATATCACTGATATTCATTTTTCTATATTTTAAAAACATTTTATGATGCCAACGCACGCTTACTCCGATGCTATCAACAATTTCTGGGGAGATCACTGATATATTTCCTCATATTCCTCGACATGCTTTCAACCAGACGACCCCTTGTCGGAATGTTCGTGTATTACATCACTTGTTTTGATGCACTTCACATGAGTAAACTTTTGCCTGTGACACCGTTGTACATACGCTCCGGTAAAAAATTTATATTTTTTTTTTCACTGTAGTTTCACAGCTATTATTTTAATTTTACTGATTATAGCTGATGGTATTGTGCACAATTTATACAGTATAAATGTACCGACTTTTAGTTTCACCTGCGCGAGGATCCACATTGCACACATGCACTTATGATGTGTATTAGGCTGTGCTTGTACTATAAATAGCATTTCTTTAACATTGCTCTCGCCGTTAACAACTTTATTTTTCCATATTAAAAAAGTTTGCGCAGACGGAACAAGGGTTGATTTGAAATTTTGTAAGGTATAAAGGGATTAAATAATCCTCAGCTAGAGTGTAACTGGAGCAGGTAAATACTTTGGAAGACAGAAGGTGGTGTACGAATCAGAATGGAACGAGAAGCATGAGCAAAGGGTAGCTCAATTTATTCCCTGAAGCCAACTGAGCACCAATTATAGGTACATGTAACCCTGGGCAATCTGTTCTCGATTCATAGGTCAGATGCCTCGCACTGTACACAAAGTTTACAGCTTTCTATAGAATTACGATCAGTAGAATAACTTCTAATGACTAAGGGGCCCACATGGGGATAAATATTTATAATGTACTGGTTTTTCAACAACATTAAAATAAAAGTCTGCATTTAGTTAGCAAGATTGAAGTTTTCTCAGGCAAATTTAGATTTTTTTGTTTGACAAGCTTAACAGGCTTTTCACTTAATATATAGGATGGGCCCGATCTGAAATTAGAGAGGCCACGGGCATCGGGCAATCAGATTTTTTGAACACTGAAACAAATTTTTAAAAATAATTGGTAAAAATAAGTTAAATATCAAGGTTCCCTTAAAGGATGTTTGAAAGTATACTGTTAAAGTAAAATTGCTTATTTATTAGATAGAAAATCCTAATACTTTAATTTAAATAATAACAAATTTAGAGAATACTGATTTAATTATGAAATATAATGTAAAAGTAAGTGTTTCTTGTAAATGTGCACAAATTATAATAGCAAAGAACTACCTCTGACCATCAGTAATGACGGATCTACATAAAACTTTATAACCATGTACACTATTCATAACAGTGTTACTGAAGCAGTTATCAGCTGTATGTCCAGTAGCAGACTGGATGCCTATTGTGTCGGGAAGTTGATTTTTGCCGTCAGAATAGTTAATAAGGATTTTTATGAGGACTTACTGACTGGAAATAAGAGAATTTGTGAAATGGAGTTTTTTTTTCATGGTATGTATCTTTGTTTCATTTCACAACTGATAATGATAGGATTTTCAACAAATCTGTCTGTGTTTGTGACTTGGTGTTGATCAGTGTAAACAAATGTTGTGGTGGTAATGTCATTGAGAGATGCATCCTCTCGAGAACTGGGAGTTTATGACACTGCGTTAAATTAGGGTGTGGGACAATAACTAAAATAGTCAGTACTGTATGTCTACACAAGCTGTATGACTCATAAAATGGACACACTATTTGTGCAGTGCAGACAGATACAAGTTTCTACAATATATATATAAAGGTCATGGACTTCTGATTCCCATGGTGCACTTGATAACCTAGGAAAATTCAATGGTGACCGCAAGGTTGTGTCCAATTTACTATAAAGCTGTAGGTAAACCTTACCTTGTGGCTGAACTTATCGTTTGGGGATTACAGAGCTGTGGGTGGCATACTTTTTGGACTTCTGGTACCACTTGCTTGGACACCAAACGTGACCAAAGTAAAACCTATATTGCTTTCATTTACAAAAGGGTGGAAGATAAAATACAACAATTACCAATTATACGTCCGACCTTTGTAGAGGGAACACTAATTGTCATTGCAGAACCTCGGTCTGAGTCTCTATTTCTGAATCGATTTTCATTATTAGTCTCTCTCATACTACCGTCACCATCCCGGAGTCTGTCCTCATTTCTTCCGAAACCCCTGCCCCCTCCCCTACTCCGACGTTCTCCTCTTCCATCTCGGGAAGAACCGCATTCATTTTCGTCATTGCTTTTCCTGCTCCTCCAGTTATTATCATCTTCTGATTTTGCCCGAAATCCACCACCACGTGACCACTGTCTCGGTCCAAAATGTGAAGTAGTCGTCTCTTGTCGAGAACTGGAGAATGAAGACGGCTGCCATGAGGTTGTTGATCGCGATGCCACTGGTGCCGATACGTATGCCGGTTGGGGTACCGACTTCACGCCGGTTTCAATTTCCGCGTCCCAGTCTTCAGTCATGATTTGTAAAATATGATTCCTGGGTAAAATATATCAATCTAATGTCCTAACCTTTATGCATGTCACTATGAAATATAAATAAAACAGTGTCAAATTGAAACGAACGTTTCCCGCAAAAGCACAATTTACTTTTCAGCAATAAGGAAAGGTAGCAGCTGAAGTAGTTTCGAATCTCCAAAGTATTCCACAATCACCAACTGGTTCGGCAAATAAAACCATAAATAATGATAGCTATCAAAATGGTGGATGTTTGACTTTAAAGACTTTTAGTTTCTTAAGTGCAAGACAACAATGCACAACCGGTATACTCATTTACGCAGCTAAATAATCGCTAATCTCAATCTCAAAGGGGTATAGCAAAGCATCTCTTTGATTCAAGACTACAACACGAAAGTGCCAGTGTTCCTTGACTCGAGATAAAGTCGGGCCAAATACAATCGTGTGCTGTCTCAGGGCAAACTTAAAGTGATATCCCGCTAGATTCTGATTAACAAATGCTTTTTTAGATTATATAATGACTTTAGCGAGTGTCTCATAGCATGCAGTTTTCATTCATGGGGGATCAGAGTGTGATGGGCAGTATCGAGTTCGAAGTCAATTTGTTTCATGCCATGAGAGGCCATAAACCTGTTGGTAAGGACGTACTAAATACAGCTATTTACGAACACCATGCCCGTGCACTGTTCGAATGAAATAAGTTACTTATTATGAGTTTGACCATAGGTACGTGACATGGACAGGATAGAAATGTAAGAGTTAGAGTAGACCAACAATGTAAGACCACAGGCCTTTGAAATGATATCACTGTAGTAGGAAAATGTCAGAATAACTAAAAAAGAAAGAAAGAAAAAAATTCCTATACGCACATATATATATATATATATATATATATATATATATATATATATATATATATATATATATATATATATATATATATATATATATATATAAGGTAAGGTTGGCAATGAACGTTCTGGGTGGATGGGGGTGCAGAATACAAATTAGTCATTTTTTCTATGCCATTTAAAATATTATTAAAAATCCTACCTTGCCAATAGGAATAAGTGCTAATCATCCATCCGCCATGGTAGTTTTTAAGGGTGGTTGTTCCAAAGTAACCCAGAAGAAATCACTGTTGAAACAACATGAGAACTCCATTTGCAATGTAAAGGTCACATGTACACTGCTAAATAGTCGGTATTTCAGTCCAAAATGTTGTATACAAATTTTTTAAACCATGCAATCTTTATTTACAGATCTATAAATTCTTTACTTAAAATATAATGAAAACTTTTTATTTGTTTTGATGTATTGTTGTGAACATGGTCATATGTAAATATCAAAAGGAGATAATTCAGGTTTCATACAGTGTACATCTTCTAGTGGGAATTTTAAATTTTGCTTACAAGATTTTTAAATAAAGAAAAATTGCACTGTTTATAATTTTTTTATGAGACATTTCAAATTGAATAGTCACTGACTATTCTGCAGTGCATAGGCGACCTTAACCTTGGAAATGGAGTCGCATTTAATTTTTGCATGTTGTTTAAACAGTGATTTCCTCTGGATTACTTTGGAACTACCATCCTTACAGTACATGCTACCAATTCAAAAGATGATTAGCACTTCTTCCTTTAGGCAATGTATGATTTTTACAAATATTTTGAATGGCATTGAAAACAAATATGAATTTTTGTACTGTACCCCACCAACCTAGAAAAATGGTTGCCAACCTTGCCTTGTTATATATATTTGTATAGGACTACTGCATTTGAATGGAAGTGCTTATTGACACATGAGTCTGATTCGCATACAAGTGCATTTGGATGCCTTTGCACATCTGCATAGAAGCACTTTTTGATGCCTACAGTAAACATTGGCCATTTTGAATTGGTTTTTATAGCACCATCTTTCGAGGAATACCCCCTATTAGGAACTATAGGCATTGAGGGAAGTGACCATGATGTCACATCATTAATATTTAAGATAAAGTTGTAATCTGCTGTTTAAAAAGAGTAACTTAGTCAGATTCTGTCTTATGCAAAATAGAGGCCAAGGACTTTGTTCAGCACTTTTTATAGTCTGGATGATTAAAATTATGACTATGAAGGCTTCATTTAGGGCTCCGATATCAATGTAGGCAACACTGATTTTGATCATTTATCATATTCAGATGATTTAGTGATACAGACACAGGGCTGAGCAAATTTTTATTTCATCCACTAGTCCCGGACTAGCGACTTGGAAAATGTTACTTCCCCGACTTCAAAAATGAATAATCCGGTACGTCGGGCTATGGGATTTGCTCAGCCCTGAAGATGATTAAGAAGAACCTGCAAGTCTTTCCTCCCATATTTCAACAGAGCTGCCCTCTCATGAGGAAAGTGCCTGTAGTCAAATGCTCTAAAGCATCTCAAAGGTTCTGCTTATGTCTCTTTGGAGAAATAGCTACCGCACATTCAGTAGCAGTCTTACGTTTTATCCATCCACTTTCACAAAAATTTTCCTTCTCCGAATCGCCCTTATTACCTTCCTTGCGAAAATAATTTAGCAAACTCATTTTATCCACAGAAACACAATGCAACAAAGTCGCTTAAAACACTGCTAATTGATCATACTGGCTTTCTTTTGTTTGACGTGGGTTTTATTTTGCCGATAATTTTATCGCATAGCTCAATATGCCGTCAAGCGGTAACACACATTTATGTGTTATACAGAATGTAAATGTATACATGAAGAGGGGTAGAATCAAGTATTCAGTATGCCCGGAGGGCATGATTGGCCAAATAAAGGTAGATATAGTAATTAAAGCACGAAAATAAGGACGTGCCCGACTTTTTTAAAAAGCACTTGTCCCGGACTAGCGACTTGGAAAATTTTACTTGCCCGACTTCAAAAATGAATAGTCCGGGATGTCGAGCTATGGGATTTGCTCAGCCCTGAGACATATAAAACGAACCAGTAGATTAGAGGTTGAGAAAGGCCACGGTTGGTCACAAAACTTCATTGACATGACGGTGAAAAAATGAATTCAGTGAGGATTTTAAAGCATGTAAAATATTCTTCAGCGAAAAATAATTATACAGCCATAAAGATAAGATTTTACTCAAAAACCTTTCTGTAAATAACACGTACAAAAAGGGTATAATGGTTGAAATTTAGGTTGAACTTAATGTATACTACACTGCTCTAAATTTTGCAGGCATGTCTATTCACATGGAATCATTTAGGTAACATGTTCAATTTATACCACACTGCCCTCAGTGGTTTTGGCACATGTATATTGACAATCGACACAGCAACAGATGCTGTGAAGTAAAGGGTTAATACGAATATCAAATCAATCCTTTCTCTTTGTCTTTATTGACTCCCAACCCTACCAAACTGCATTGAAAACACTGTGAACTCAGTCATCTGAATCAAATTTACATTTTAGGGATCTTTAGTAAATTTTGTGTGAATGAGACTAAAAATCAAATGAATGTATAGTACAGCTCGCATAATTTATCGTTTCTCCACCAATTATAGTGGGGAAGTTATTCATCTCCACACTCGCTTCACAGTGGAGTGATAAGTAATTATCAACTCACCAATGGAACCCAGCATGGATGTGTTGTGCACCTCCAATGCAGAGGGGGTTTGGAGACATTAGTGATTGACATCCGAATAACCAGTGCATAAAATGCATGGAAAGACTGAAAGGTCATAGTGATTTAGAATTGGGAAGAATCGTTTTTATGTTGATTTTATATTTGGACATTAAAAATATTAATTACAAGTGTGTTTAGAAAACAGTTATTACGTTTTTATGCATGACTTCTATTTGCCTTTATTGTCGATGTCAAAAATGTATGTGCAGTCCAAATTCAATTTAAATTATATAGCCTACTGATTTTACATCATGATCAATTAAAAGCAGATATCATTTCAGAGAAATATAAACTAACTTAATGCACATTATCATAATAAATAACATTAGTTTTATGATATTTTTGATATATACCATTCAATTTTCAGATAATTTAATAAAATCACTATATGTAGTTGAAAAACACAAGAAATCGCTAAACATTTCAACCTCTATAATACGAACTTCATCTTAAAGCATGAACCGAATTACTTTTTGAAAGGCTGACATGCGCATGAATATTAGTTTTATGAATGAAGTTTGTGAAACAACGCTCGCTCAGTTTGACTACCATCACTGTCAATAACACGAATTCTTCGACACTTGAGGACAGACTACTCATATATGTGATTTACAGTTATTGTGCAGTTCTGAAATTTAGCATCACTAAAGTTTTAACCAGCTGAATGACTGGAAGTTTCTTTCAGAGGCCAGGTTGAGTGCGGTTGAACTGTTTCTGGTGGGACATTGTGAGAGGCTCTGATGGGAACTTGACATGGGAATGACAACATTATTTTTACAGTTATTTACAACAGGATTGGAGAAATTGTTGAAACTTGATGGTACAGATTTGTTGCAGAGAATATTACTTATTTATAATTTCAAATTCATCCATTGTGCGTGAAACTCACTAACCTTACCATTTATGAATTTCCGTAAATGGGTTGTACTGTACAACTGTAATCTTTTGGTACATGATTTCCGAATATGATCTTGTTTCAGATGAACATTTTGGCAATATTTTACTACTTCAAAATAAAGGAAAAAATGTTTTTTATTGTTGTTGTGACAAAAACTTGGTTTTGACCTTTCAGATATTTTACATATAACGCAAGGTTTCTTAACTAACGACGCTGTGAGAGCTTTGTTTACTGCTAGTGTTGGCATTCCATCATTAGGGGCGCTGCTATTGTCACCAGGAAACCTCGAGGATAAAGTAGTCTCAGTCTCGTTTGAGAGTATGGTGATACGGGTTTGGAAAACGATAGTATCGTTTTCCTGCTTGTAGGAAATGATGGTAAAATTCTGGCTCTTTCTTGGGTAGAAACTTGGTAGGTGTATAATTAAAAGCAGATATCATTGACATATCTACTTTATTTCAGAGAAATATAAACTTACTTAATGCACTGTCTTGACAAGAGGCACAACTTTTGGTTTCTGTTAGGCAGCATAAATTTATACGATTGTAACAAAGGAAAAGTTATCCAATGTAATATGCAGAATTAAATTCTGAATGACAACCACTGCTATTTATGCTAAATAAAAGAACGGAAAGCACACAGAATTTACACTGAAAGGTGAAACACATACTTAATCCTTTAGTAGTAATGGCGGTACATACAGTATATGCATCAATGGTTTTCAGAAAATCTATGTTTTCATAGTGGTAATTAATCCATCCACTCTTTTTTCCATCACAGACCTAGCACAGTGGTCATCATGAATGTCCACGTCGTGGCTTGTAGTGGACAGATTAAGTTATTGCCCCCATTGGAAAGTTGCAACCATATAATTATGTAATAGCAAATGTTCACTACATCATGTGGAAGTTGCATGTCTACTGGGCTACTGTAGACAGTGCAGAATGTTCTTTTTAAGCTGTACAGTGCTTTTTAATATCCAAAGACTCACCCACTAAAACAAATTAACATGCATGCATTGCTGGAAGATTCATTTTCCAGCAGAGAATCCCATGATAATATTTAGGTGTTTCACAAAATATAAAAAGTATAATGATACAATGATTTTAATAACCATGGTGAAAAGAGAGAGAGAGATTCTGCTTTTAAATTTTAAAAAAAGGAAAGATAAGTGAAAATAGTAGCAGGCTAATACAAGATGAAAAAAGACTTTGAAGCAATCTGGAACACGATTGCACAGACTATTAAATTAATAAAATAATAAATTGATACGGTCTTTCTCAGTATTAATTTCCCTTTTTTTCATCGTTCCTTACCAAAGATACATGTGGCAGTAATCCTTTGAAAGGAAATTGAATGCATGGTTAGTTACATGCACAAATTTAAAATCTTGTCAACAGTAATAATAATCATTAAATGCTGAAAATATAGGTGACATGTAAAAAAATTCTTAATTTTATGAGGCTTTATATTTATTTTCTTCATTTATGTATCCTTTAAATTCCTTGAATGAACTAGTATGTGATTTGCTGAAGGACAGTATCTGTATTCCTTTAAAAACAAATGCTATAACCAGTCAGTAGCATTTACTGTACCCATCAAATTTGTCCTGTCAAGAATGGAGCAGTGTTGCTAAAATGGCAGTAGAGATTGCCAATTCAGTCTTCAGCTTACCAGCTTTAATTTGGAGATCTGAACTACATGAATATCATTCAGTTATTAACTGACAACTATCAAAACTTGCCAGAAACTATTTGTGAAAAACACAGTCTTAAAAACACAGTCTTTCAGATAGGCTCAAATTTAATGAATTGCAATCCCAAGTTAATTATTGTAATTTCTCAGATAAGCGTACAGTAATCAGCATGTCATTTAGAGTAAAACATACTTGATAATAACCAGCTATTGGCTGCAAGGCCAATCCCTTTAATCACATCTACTCAATTGCATGCAAAAACATTGTCCAGTGAGTGCACACTGCTGGGAGCAATTCAGTTTCAATGAACAAAGACCACCTTTATGCATTATTGTGTGGTGTTAATCAGTAGTGACGTGCTACACAATGATAGCCTAACCTTTGTGCACAGGTATATTTCCCCTTATGACCATAAAAAATGTTGAAATTAAATTGAGCAGATAAGTGACTATTTACATTTGCAAGAAATTAAATGGGGCAGTTTGCAACTGAAAAAAGGGCAAGTTGTTTGGAGAAAATAGCTGGCATTAAGTTAAGAACAGTTTGTCATTATAAAAAAGGGGCCTGGCACAGGGAAAGAACAGCATGGCACATTGCCATTGTAAAATGACCTGGGGGAAACACGAACAATACTGTGTTTTCAAATGTCAAGCAAATATTATTTTAATAATCAGTTAAGTAGCTAGTATTCTACTAACTTTGTTATATTTTGACTCTGAAATTATCCTTGTTACTAAGGACTTTTTTTTATGTGATACACAAGAGTTGAAACACTGTTGGCAACAGTATAGAAAAAAAATGATTTCACACTGTCAAGTAGGTCAAGTGATATTATATTGATTTGTTATAATAAACTCTAAAACTGTTACAGATATCAGAATGATGCAAATAAAGATGATGATGATGATTAACATAATCATGATGATCTTTTGAAATCCAGCTGAAATACCTACTATTATGCAAATTTAGTTGTGAAATGACCTTCGGCAATTGGTATTATTGTATTTGCTGTAAAGTAAAGAGTCTTTAATTTTAGTTTTTTTTTTTACATCAGGTTATTTGTAGTTTAAAAGTAGAATATCTTTTTATAATAGTTTGTTTCTTGTTTAACTTAAGCTGTATTTTACGTAACCTGAACACCTTATTTCTATCAATAATACATTGTATATCGCCCCAAATTACTAAGCTACATGTTTGCCAAGGCTGTAAAATCTATCTCTAATTGTTCTTGCATCGATTGCTCTTAATATGTGGCTTCATATTTTTTAATGGCTTTAAACAGGTATCACTGGTTGAATTTCTTTATCTACTCCGAACTAGTGATACTTCCAGTTTTGGCTTCCAATGCTGTAAATCCGAATTATTACATGTTTATTGTGGGATTAATTATAGGGTCATTGCAAATATTGTCTGTGTCTTTATTTTGATTATTGCAGCAATACTGTCTCATTCAACTTTCAATCTATTCAATTTATTTATTTATTCTGCATAAAGAAAGGTATACAAATTTATTCATTAAAGTCTTTACAGTATGTTATCAAAGCTTTAGTGGTTTCATTAGACAGAAATCCCTTATGTTTTAAAACTTATCCTCATGACATGCTTGAATTCTAATTTAAGTAATTTTAAGACTTGTGTTCTATGTGCTATAAAATCCACCCCACCCCCCACCCCCAATCAAATGGTTGGTCTCTAACCTTGCTGCTTTTCTCAGTTCATATTGCAAGTCCAGATTCATTTTTCACAAATAGTTTTATAGTATTTGGTTTTGTGACAACAAGAAACATTTTTCATTCAGCACTTAAAGCTTATTTTGAAACGTATGTGATAAAAATAACATTGAATCTCAGCATCAAAAGGTGCTGACCAGTGTTGCAGGTACTTCATGACTTACCGTTATTCACTCGAGGTGAGAAGGCAGTTTGCAGTGACTGACTTCAAAGTAAAAATGTCACTTCTTGGCTGGTGCCTTATAATAGATTCATGAAAAAAGTGAAGAAGAAAGTACCACTACTCAAAGAATTTTTTTTCAGACACAGGCCTAAGGCAAGTGGCTTTAAAACAAATTGCTTGCCCAACAAGGCTATATTTTTTGCTATTAATTTGACACACCCATCTCCTCCCAAAAATTAAATGGTCACTCCTTTATACTTGTGATATTGTTCATGAGACTGAACCCTCATTCACATTCTGCTGTAGAGGGTTTCACAGCTAATGAGATTAGGGGCTTTTTTATAAGTTACTAATCCTCCAGCGTAACTAAATTGTCTAACAATTGCATACATGTAGTATCATTTAATATATTTAACCAGCAATGCATTACCAATTTACCAGTGTCTTTCAGGAACTTCAAAATGAAAATGCCACATTTCATTGGCGGGCTTAATGTTTCATTCAGGCAAATTAGATAACACTTTTTTTTTGACATGCCCAATGGGGCCTGATCACAATTTAAAGGGTCACTGGGCTATCCTATTGTTTTAGCTCTGAGTAACCTTTTTTATGATGATCACTTTGTTAATGATATGAATAGTCATTGACAGAGTGCAGCTGTCAATACAATCTAGATGAATTCCACCCATACTCTCAAATAATCGATGTTGTTTGTTATTTCTAAGTCAATGGATAAGGTTACAGAAGAACATTTTCCAGCATAGCTTGCATAGCTTTTTTTGTATTATGTCAATATACAAGGCCATGTTATTCTTGTTAAATAAACTTTACAGAGAAATTGAGTGTAGACCAGTATATTTCATGGGCAAAGAGGGATCCCCAACAAGCAGTTAGATTCATTTTCAAAAAGTCAGTGGAGAGAAAAGTAAAATATTCCAATTCAAATTAGTATATATGCTGATCATTCTTGCTTTGTACTAATGTACAGCCAAAACAGGGAGTAGCAGGTTTGATTGCAACAGCAAATGGCACCACCCCATCAAAAGTAAATGATTCTGTTCCAAACTCCATCTACACTAGATCTAACCTACCTGTACCACAGCAGTATAATGCAGTCTCTAGGTGGGTTAACTCCCCTGAATTCATTTTTTTTTTTTTAAATTATGGTTTCCCAGTACATGTTATCTTATTAACCACTAAACATGCATTGTAAATTTTACTTTAATATTATTTTATCATCATCATCTTGATATGTAAATGGTGAAAAGAATTAAAAAAAACATTTTCTTAAACTTGCACAATAAGCCCTTCCAAAACAAAAACATTACTTTCTTGATGACAAAATTGATATCAGAAAAAAGTATTTTTGTACACTTAAGTACACCCATGATAATATTTTTGTAGTTTTTATTGTTTTCACTCCTGAGAAATTTCAATATGTATTTGTGTTGTTATATCTTTATATTTTTTTTTTAAATTTGCTAAATAAAATATCAAAGTGTGCTTCTTTATCACCATTGTATGTTTTGCTGCTTTATTGTAGGTGTAAACAGGCATTTTCAGATGATATTTATACAAGAAAAACTAAATGGAGCATCAGGAACCAAGCGTTTGCCTGCAAAACAGATATGGGATCACCTCACTACCATGTATGATTTACAAGCACTAGTAAGTCTTGAGTTTATATTGTCCCTTTTGATAGAATGAGTTCGTAAGTACACTAGTTTATAAGTATAGTAGAGTCTGTTGCTCTTTTATGTATGCACTTTGGTGGATACAGTGACGAGGTATGCCCATCCATCCATCCATATGTCTGTGCATCTGTGTGTCAGTTTTCATTGTAACTTTAACTCTTTCAACCCCAGTTGAGAGAAAGGGATCATATATAGTATCATGTTTCACAGGGCTGAGTAAATGACAACAACAGTTTCAAGTCTTGGATACAGCCCCAGGGAAGCAATAGGATATGGGATTGTATTAGCGTGTAACCGGAACTCAGAGTTACTCTACCTACAATGTTTGATAGGAGTTTATCATATTAGGTATGATGTTTCACGAGGATGAGTGTAAAACTGATTTATTTCAGATCCTGATGCAACCCTAGGGGAGGAAGGGAGCCATAGAGGAGGGAGGGTGTGAGGATAAAAAGTCAGATTATTGTTGTGTACAAAATTGCCAGTGACGGATTCCATATCTACCGTATATACTCGTGTATAATCGGGGTCCAAATGCAAACAACATAGACCCTGATCTGCTGTCACATAATGCAGGGTCTATGTTGTTTGTTCTACTGATTAGTCCTTACAAACTGCGCATTGTGCGATGGCAGATCTGGGTCTATGCAATTTGCAGTTGGTATTACCTTATACGCGAGTATATACGGTAGTTCTTTGTGAACAAGAGTCCAAGGTCCTTGAATTTGGTACAGTTTTTTGTCCTGACACAGTGTTCTGAAACTCTACAGCTTGATTGTATCTACAAATTCGGTTTTTGACTGGTTGATTGGTATATAATATTAAATTTATCTGGTACAAGTTGAAATGCTGAAAACTATTCATGTAAAGAATTTAGTTAAATATCAGTTGTTGATTTTAATACATTTTCACAACATTGATGTCAATCACAGAAGCATTATTTGAGTTTGTGCACTTGAGTTGAGTACAGGTAGCTTCATGAAAAAGGGACCTAAACCATTCAGATTTTTTACCTACTCTTTCTGTCAGTTTGTCAATACATATATTAATAATTTTGTTGCAGTATGAACTTCTGTCAATAGGTTTTAAGTGATTCTACTGTGCCAGTTAATAATATTTCATTTTTTGCCTTATCTGTAAAAACATCTTCATAAAGTTTGGCCATTGCTTAAAGAATTTGCATTTAAGCTTCCCTGTGGCAGTGCAGTACTTTTGTTAAAAGATTTGTATCAAGAATCCCTCCAAATATTCATTTGAAACTTCCAAAATAGCAAGTTAGCAACACAGCTATTTGACCATTTTTCTTTAAAATTGCTCTTGAAATACTTTTTAGTTCTTATTTTTATTCCCATTTTTTTCTTCATATTCAAGATTATAACTGTTATTAAAATTATCAACATAATTTCCATCCTCGTATTGTCTCTTTTTGTTCACACCCACACTAATTTTTGTTGATGCACTATATAACATCAATGACAGTAATATTTCGGGTCATTCGTCAGATGACATACGAAAAACCACGTACAGTATGTTCTTAAAATCCTAATTGCAAACATCTGTGTAAATACATGATCTCTGTATCATAATATGTTAGCATCATAAAATTTGTCAAATTTAAATGTCAGCATAATTTTTACACAACTGTATTCACAAGTTACTAAGTGAAAATAGGTTGAAAATGAAGAAGAAAAAAAATGAGAAGAAAAACAAAGATGACAGATTATAGATTTTGTTAATATCCCCTGTATATATGTTCTAAGTACTCTAATTACACCACTAATTGTAGCATATAGTTAATAACAAATAATACTGTTATGAATTTGGTTCTGTGCTAAACTGGCATAAAGTTTATGCTTTGTTCATTTATGACATGACAGTTTATCATTCTTTATTCACCAGAATGAGTCAGAGATACTTCCTTTCCCCAACAAAGAGGTGGATTTTAGTCTTCCTGATGAAGAGTTTTCTGATCTGATGCAGAAGGATTTCCCACGCATGCCCCCCAGCTCTCATGTGGAAGAGAGTAGTAAAAGTGAACAGCTCAAGACAGAGAATGCCCCTAAAGAGTCAAAGGACAGCAGGGACGGTAAGGAGAAAGAATCATCAGGTGAGAGTCAAGAATTTATTATATATTTGAGATTAATTTACTGGGAAATTTCTCATCTTTATTTCTGATAAAATCAATTGGTGAATTTTGCTTCGAAGTGTTCTCTAGGCAGTTATCAGATAACAGATGTCATAATTATGACTCTTCTGTTGGGAACTACTTGAATATCTGCATTATCATTATCTGCATCAATGGTAGGACTTTGTGGTATGATATTACAACACACTTTGATATTCCATCTATTATGATATCATGTCTCATTTGATATTGGTGCACAATATTCACCAAGGTCCACAATTGGGGGTGATTTGGGAAATAGTCATACTTGAACCTGTCATTTCACCAAAACATGCGCAAAAAGCATTAAGGCTGCAAAGTGTACCAAAATGTTTAAATGTGTACATGTATATAATAACTGAAATTATACCATTTATACAAACAGATTCGAAACTCAACCATTCCTCCGATCTGCACATTAAACAGCTGACAGCTATCTATATATTGACAATGTGCATGCCATACCTTACTCAACTTGCAATTGTTAATTTGCTGTACGTCTTTATCTCTCATTTGACATTTGTTGAATATAAAGTTTCTGACAATTTAGGTTGAACATTCTTAGGATCGTTGTGATATTGTTTCATACTGCTACATACATGTTCCAATAAAAAAAACTGATAATGCAACTGGACATACTGCCTGGATATGCACATTTGCTAACACCAGATTACCACATGCATGTTCGTTTACACGGTTACCAATTTTGTAAACGTTTACTGGCAGTAAACTAAACTAATCCATTTACATGTGTGAACATTGCAGCCTTAGACTTCATCCTATTCCCCATCCCCTTGTTTCAATACAGTACATTAAATAATCAAGGTAAAAGATAAAAAAAATTGTCTGTTTTCCCTTCAAAGAGGTATTAAGTTAGAAAAAGAAGTTTTGTGCTCTGTAGTCAATTTTGGTGCTAATTTGATGATCATAAATACCAGAAATTACATTGGTATCTATGGAACTTTTACCAAAATTTCAAACAAACCTTGAAAAAAACAAGTGAAAAATGTAATTTTAATGTCAGTAATAACTTACCTGTCACTATCATTAAGCTTTATCTTTCCACAGTGGAAATACTTCATCTGTGTTAGATGCAATAACCCCCTGTTCTAGAGATTTCTTAGAACACATGCATCGACCCAGTCTGACTACATCATCAACCCATGCACTATAGCACATACTCATTCTTTTTCAGATGACCATTGAGTCAGCACATGGAAAGAAACACTATAAAGAGAAAACATATCTACAAGTGATGGTTTTGCCAAATATCAGGGCTTGAGATTCATAATTCTTTGTAGTGAAATTAACCTTTGTTTGTATCTATAAAAAAATTATTGTTTAATAAGATAAAATTTATCATTATTTAATTCATGCGTTGTCGCACAACAAGCCACCTGCCCTCTCTCCTCCTACATAAGAGTGTGGGACATTGCGATAAGAATATGTAATCATTATTACAGGTCCTCAAAAAATCATCCATTCATAGTTTACACAACACTGTTTACAATTGATGGGGCTGCTGATATTATTGTGATTATTGTTATTAATGCAATAGCGTGGTTACAAACACAAAATCTGCTAATAGTTGGTTTTTAGTAGATATTCCAGCTACCCCAAATGTTTTAGTAATGTTTTATAACATTACTATAACTCAACAATGATTTTCTTGTGTTTATAATTCGTAAACGGAATAAAATAAATAAACTCTGACATTCTTGTTTTTCAATACAAATCAGTAGTAAAGAGTAACGAGGCTGATGAAACCGTTGTTGTTAATATATTTCATCTGTTATTTTGTATCATACTTAAGTTTCATGTTTTCAAAACTTTTATTTACAGATGTCTCAAACAGTTAGTAAGTGTGGGTATAAGAAAGGCCCATGCAACTGTCACTCAACTTGTATATCATGCACAAAATGTACACAAGTTGATGAATGTCCCATTTGTTGTCTGTGTTCAGACAACTTTTGAGACCTTGCAGAAAGTCTGCACTCATATAAGAAGAGGAAGGAAGCACATTCTTCTTCTCCTTTGGGATCAATTAGATCTCAAATTGTGCAAAACTTAGATGGAATTGACTTTGTCTCCCCTAATAAAATTGGGAGAGACAGCATCTTCCAGCAGGGAAATACTGTTACCACATGTGGAGTAGTAACATATATTTTTTTTGCACTCCCTTGAAGAAAAAAAAAGAAAAGTAGTACCCCTCTTAGACAAGATAGTACGTCTTCTAAAAAGAAGGCAGCTTCTATTGTAAAGGACAATAAGCTTGCTGAGTCTGACTGCACCCCCCCCACAACTATAGAAGGGCGGGGAAGCACTGTTCCAAGATCAAGTACAGTAATACCCCAGGTGGGATTGAACTGAGCCTTAATATGGAGACTCCTTGCACCTCCTCTTGAGGGAAGGAGCAAGATACACATAGTACCCAAGGTCAGGCGAGGAGTAGATCATGCAACCCCAAGAGGGTTAGACATTGCTGTAGCTCTTCTAGTTCTGAGGTAAGTTGCCTCAAATCTGGACCACCATTGACTGTAAGTGACTAGTCATTGACCGGTCACTTATCACTGGGTACAGATCACTGGTCACCTGGTTTCGTTCACCAGTCACCAGGCACCAGGCTGGGTACCGGTTGTCACAACATGCCAAATCTAGGTATAGTGCCAGGGATAGGTTCACATACCCATACCTGCCAACCATTATGCTTTTGGCATAATCATTCCGCTATTTTTCACCTAATTACGTCATACGCTCGCCTGTATATGGATTACACTTGTCTGATACATAAAAATAATAATAAAGCAATAAAAAGTTGTGATTGTCATTTTTATTATTATTTCTTTAACCCACACATCATATAAATCTGAGAATATTCTATAAAAAAAAAAGACTGCTGCATAAGAATAACGTAAGAGTACATTTGTTATAGACCTCCATGTACTTTCTTATTTTCTATTTATAGCAGCTGTATGTGACCCATTTCCAAGAAAACAGATGGGTTTCTTCAGCATAAAATTTTTTCTCACAAATTCATTATGTTAATATACTGAACATGGTAGTGGACCAGTCTATACTTTTAAAAAATGGTGGCAGATGTGAAGTGAAATGGTCTTTATCGATGTGACTCTCAGATGTTATATATGACTGAAAAATGTTAGAGAAGACGGATCGTTTCAAACTTTAATACATGTCAGATCAGAAAAAAGACAAATCAATAGTGTTTTACAAATTTAGAAAGATTAACACAAGACTGGTAATACAACACTCAGGTTGAGCACATGGTAATGATCATTGCAGAATTTGTAGAGTTGACTTTACGATCACTCAGCGAAAGTTAGACACATGGACTAGCTACAGTGAGTGTTGTGTATATATAATTTGCCAATATGTTTTGTGGTTTGTATTCTGATACTAATTCACCTGGATTTTGCCCATTTGTGACAAGAACTTTAGCCAGCTGCAGATCCAGGTTAGTAGCAAAACTAAACATACATTTTTCATACAGTTATTTGTAATTATGACATTAAATATATTGATTAGACTTTTTATGCTCAAATTACGCTTTTTTGCCACTTAGGTTACACTTATACCTCTGTAGGGGTTGGCAGGTATGCATACCCCCCTTCCGGTACATTACCTATTTATCCAACCACAGGGACAAAGCCTGCTTTTATGCACGCTCATAGGATAGGAAATTGGACCGATGTCCCTTCCTTTCACATGTTCCCTTCTAATCCTCTTAGTATGTGGAACTTCCCCCTTCAAGGAAGAGAACAATTTATACCACCATGGATATCGTCTGTGTGGCCCCCTGCATGTACATGTATGAGTGATAAGGTCTAACAACCCACACAAGTTCCAGAAGAAAGGTCATCAAGGAGAGGGTTAGTCCCCCTTCTTCTAAGAGACCAAGGAGAGATGAGAAGAATTCTTGATCTTCTTATATGACATCCATTAAGGACAGTTTTTTCGCTCCCCATGCTGAGTTACAGAATATCTATGTCCCTACTTTCCAGCCTTGACCGCAGAGGGATTGTCCTGGATCCATTTCTCCAGTATCTCAACGAGCTTTGGAACAGGAATATGATGAGGTTTTGTCAATTATCATAGATCACCAGGAATTTACTCAAGTTCCGGATGATAGGGTGTACCCTCCCCTCCAAGGATCTCCAAACCCTTCTCACCAAGCATCACAAGTGGTTGAGGAGGAGGAGACTTGGTCATATGACATGGCTGTCAATGAAATCTACCGCATTCTTCCCCCTGACATGTACCCTAGGGCCCAAGTGTTCAAGTGACACTAAGATTATCACTTGCTTGGAAAAACTGTCAGGGGCAATGCCCAGACAAGACTTTCTACTAGTTTCTCACTCTCTGATGGTCAGAGAAGTTGTGCAACGGCTGAGCAAAGGACAAGAATCAGCGAGATGAATAAAGGGTGGTCAGTCCCCCTTGCTACCATATTTGCCAGCCTATAAGTCGATACTTTTTTACCTGAAAGTCTGGACTTCGTCTTATACTTTTGAATACATTGAGGCCCTTAATATCAGCCTTGAGCTATATTGTTCATTCATCTGCCTGGCCAGTGAAACAACCCACTTTGAAGCTTCACAAATGGGCATTGCAACGGGTTCCTTTGCTCGCATCTTGGTTAAGTCCATAGAGGCTTTAGCATCAAAGGCCAGTTCATTACTGACCTTAGCTTCACATGCTGACCTGTTTTCAGCAGCTTCCTTCATTTTACTGATGGAAGAATCATTATCCCCTGTTGCCTTGCAACAGCTGTTAGAGGCTGTGGCTAAGATTTTGAGACACACATTGTAAACGGTTCTGGCACTGTCATTGGAGCTTCTTCTCCTTCGAGATGTAGCTTTGGATTCTTTGAAGATTTGCTAAAACATAGAAAAATCATCTGAGGGCTGCATCCCTGGAATTTAAGACCTTATTTGACTGTCTCATTCCCACTATTGCTTCTCAGGATTTTAGGGACCAGCAACATAGGTCCCTTGTGTTGGTTGCTGGCCCGTTGAAACCGGCCAATACTCACACACAACCTGATCAAGCCATGGATCATCCGCAATCATGTGCAACCACAACAACAAAGTAGCCAGCCCATCCCATAAGTCCTCTCCAGAAACGAAATGGAGAAATTGGAGAGGCAAGGTCAAGGCAAAGAAGTCTACTTTTGCCTCCCCCTTTCCCAAACAGGCAGGGGGAAGGGAGGGCATCCCTAGGGAGACCTCCCCTCTACTGCAGTGCATATCTCTTCCTTTAATACATGTAGGTGCTTGATTGACCCTCTTTTCAGAGGCCTGCTCAAACATCATGGAAGATCAGTGGGTCCTTTCTATAGTGAAGGAACGTTTACATCTACGCTTTACAGAACTTCCTCCTCTCTCAAGGATACTCATCTTGTTCCATCAATCAAAACGTATTAAAGTTAAAGGAAGAAGTGCACACCCGTCTACAGAAGGGTGCAGTAGAGAGGGTTCAGAACATCCAGTCACCAGCTTTCTACTCCCAGATATTACTGGTCCCCAAAAAGGATGGAAAGCAGAGGCTTATTATAGATCTTTCCCCCCTAAACAAATTTCTGCTAGAGGAAACTTTCAAGATGGAAACTGCAACTTCAGTTCAGAATACTGTCAGACTGGCCAACAGAGCAGTTTCCATCAATCTTCAGGATGCTTACTTCCACATCCTGATTTTTCCTGTGCACAAAAAAATATTTCCGGACAGGAAGCATTTCGATTCCAAGCCATATTGTTCAGTCAAGCCTCAGCACCCTGGGTCTCCACCAGTTATGGGAGTCATAGCTATGCATTTGAGGTACTTGGGCATTCCGCTCATCCAGTACTTGTTGGTCTGTAGTGACTCGGTTAGGACTGATTCCAAACCTAGAGAAATCTGATCTCATTCCCTCTCAGAATTTCATGTACATAGGAATGAATTTCCTTACCTCTCTGGGCCGGGTTTGTGTTCCCCCAGAGGATACACAAAATCATGGAACTTTTAAGGATGTTACAGACCAAAACTTGACTGTAGGCTCATCTGTACCTCTCTCATCTGAGAATCTTGAATTCCGTGGCAGACCTGGTACCCCCTAGGAAGACATCCTCTTCACTTTCTCCTGTTGGTGGTTTGGAAAACCCACAAGGATGTACTGTCAGATCAAATTTTTCTAGGCTCGACCTTTCAGTACCACCTAAAGTGGTGGCACAATCAAGACAAGTTTCTGAGGGGAGTTTTTCTGTATGCACGTATGCGTCTCTCACAGAAGGAGACTTATCATTCACGATGATAAAAGCCCATGAAGTCAGGGCTATCACTACTTCCTGGGCACATTTCAATTACTCATCTTAAGACAATATCATGAAGTCTGTGTTTTGGCGATCGCACACAACCTCCTCCTCTTTTTGCCTTCGGTCATTAGCAAACCAGAGTGAAGGTATATTTTCTCTGGGTCCGATAGTCGCTGCACAATCAGAGACTCAGACTACTGCTGCATAAACAGCGGTTGACTGCTTGGGCTACAAGATGAGTAGTTTTTCCACATAAATTACTCCTTTCTAGTCCATCAGCCACCATCCTTACTGACAAATTCAGCTTAATAATAGTGACAGTTAAGTTATTACTGACATTAAAATGTAGTTTTTACAGGGAGTAAAATTAATTTTAATTATGTGATACTTACCTGTCACTATTGGATGCCCTTCACCCACACCGCTCTGATGTCCTTCATTAGCCAAACGTCCTGAAAAAGAATGAAGATGTGCTATAGCGCACAGACTGATGATGTCGATTAGACTGGGTCGACGCACATGTTCCAAGAAATCTCTAGAACAGGGAGTTGGTGCATCTAGCACAGATGAGGTATTTCCATTACGGAAAGGTAAAGCTTAATAATAGTGACAGATAAGTATTAGTTTTACTCGCCCCCAAAACTAAATTTTTGTAGCACAATTAGAAGTAAATTATGACTCATTTGAAGTATCCAAGTCCAAAAATACTAATACAGTAAATCATTTTATCCATTACTTCATCAGATAAATGTATGAAATAATGGCTTGTGTTATGGAAACAGTTGCAGATTTTTTGCTCTAAACTATTTTCGAGGTTGCCATAACTATATTGTACAACAACTGTTATAAAGCAAAATAAGAAAAGTTCAGTGGTATCGCAACCACCCAAGCAACCTCTGCAATTGAGGGGGGGGGGGGCAATATTCCCATCAAACAACTTTTTTTTATTCAGAGGGGGCCCCATAATTAAGTTTGGGGGGCAGAATTTTTTTCTATGCTACTGGAAAAGTTCTAATATTTTAAAAAGTTTTAATTATATTTCATCAGTATTTTGATTATCTTCCATGAAAATATGCAAAAACAGAAGTTTTTATTTTTCAACATGATAAATTTTGAACTTTGTATACTCACTTGTCCCTATTTTCATCAACTTCACCCTATTCTAGCTGGAGAGAGAAGTCATTTGACCCAAATATTAGAGTCCAGCATTAACCCTGATTCACTCACTAAACACGGAATAATCTACACAACAGTGTTATTTCCTTGACCATGAAACAGGGAGGTACACACAAGTGTTTTTCATAATGTATGTAATTAATACAGTTATGACAATTTTCTGGATACATCCAGAATTCTGGAATCTGAGGGTCTTGTTTGTGCATTAAAGTAACTAGTGGAAATTCTGTAAGAGTTAATTCCCTGTCGAATCTATCAATGTGGTGCTAAATACACACAAAATGATGACCCACAACAGTAGGTTCTTTAGCACAGATAACTTAATAGCAAAGGTAGGGTTTTGTACTTTTGTAGTTGAGGATACTTTACGAGTTAAATTTTGGAAAAGGTTCTGGATGAGGCATTCTGGAACATTTGCATACCATTGTCAATATAATAATGCGTTTTAGCCAAGTGTTAACTGTAAATCACAAAATTATAGCATAATTTTGGGGAATGCAGTGACCAAACTAATTTTTGTGAACCTAATGTGATGAAAAAATATGATAGAAATGCAGATATCTATCTGGATGGACAGTTCTGAATGTTGGCACCCAGGGATATATATATATATTGATTTTGTAGCCACCATTTCATTAGCACATTGTTATATATATATATATATATATATATATATATATATATATATATATATATATATTGATTTTTTAGCCACAATTTCATAAGCACATAGTTATATTTATATATATATATATATATATATATATATATATATATATATATATATATATATATATATTGATTTTGTAGTCACCATTTCATAAGCACGTTATATATATATATATTGATTTTGTAGCCACCATTTCATAAGCACATTGTTATATTTATACAAATAAGTGAACAGACCTTGTGGGTGTTACCATATATACTCACTTTTAAGTTTCCTCCAACTACAAACTGCATAGACCCAGATGTGATGTTGCATAATGCACTGGCAGATCTGGGTCTATGCAGTTTGTTAGGAGTAAGCAGATCACAGTCTGTGTTGTTTGCAGTTGGACTTGACTTAGAAGCAAATATATACAGTACTTTTAAAGAAATAATCTGAATGATATATTGTCAATGATTTTATTTTAACATATTACTCTTGTTCTAGATTGGAACATTAATTAGTATGGTTCAGAGGAAGGGCTAGTGATCACTTCTACAAGTTTGGTGGTTTTTAACAGGTCGTGCAGTTTTCCTGCACCTGTGCTTTTAAAAGTAAATGCACTTCAAATTTCGAGAACTTGTTGTACAATTCAATTTTAAAGAATCTTTAGTTAAATTTTATAAAAGTAAATGCAGTTAACATTTTGAGAATTTGTTGTACAATTCAATTTACCAAAACTTTTTAGTTAAATTTTGTAAAAGTAAATGCACTTGAAATTTTGAGAACTTGTTGTAGAATTCAATTTAAATGAATTCAGTTAAATTTTTTAAAAATTGTAATAGTTGTTACAATTTTTTTCATCAGGTAGCACCATTAAAGGTTCCAGATCTGATACTCGCCATTCTATTGGTACTTATGCATCCAACACACCTGACAACTCACCCAAGAGGAAACGCACCAGACACAATCAGTCTGCCAGTGCCAGCCCTGCAACTCCTGATGCCCCACCTGCAAAAAGGAGGAGATGATGACTAGCCACAGTTGCACAGAACAGGACAAATATTCAGGGGCCTCAGAAAGGGTTAAACAATGTAGTCTCATCAATATTACTTCCATTTATTGGGCAAAATGCTTTATTGCAATAACACGAGTGAAAACAATTTAATGAGTATTCCTGCATCTGATATTTGGGTTTAACTGACATTTTTTTATGAGTATGATTTGAAGTCAAAGAGATTAAACTGTAGATATGCAGCACAGGTAAATGTATGAAAGTATTTGTGTGTCACAGTTTTTATTTGTTCACCTGGCCATAAGGGCAATTGAGTTTAAGGTATGGTCCGTCATGGGTGGTTCATTCACAATTGCAATTTACAACTTCGCTAAAACCACTGAACAGAATTTGACCAAATTTGAAAGAAAGCATCTTGCCATGAAGCTCGTTCAAATTTGTTAAAATGATGTGGATCTGCCATTATTATGGCCACCATTACTTAAAATAGAAAGAAAATGTGAATGACTTCTCAAAACTGAAAACCCGCTGAACAGATTTTGATGGACAGCACCCTTGTATGAAGGTCTTTCAGATTTGTTAAAATGATTCTGATCCAGCATGAAATATTGCTTCCAGTACTAAAATATAAAAATATTTACATTACTTCTCAAAGCTGCTCTGCAGAATCTGACCAAATTAAATAGAATTCATCTTGGTATAAAGGTCTTTAAAATCTTGTTCAAATAATACCAATACACTGTCAAATATGGCCACTTTTATTTAAAATAGAAAAGCCTTTCAGTGACTTCTTCTCAAAAACTGTTCACCAATAAATGTATCTAAGTATTGGAAGTTCTTTACATATTTAACTATGTAAAAGAAGATTTGCTTTAAGAAGAACACATTTCTTGTAAAAACCATGTCAGAGTTAATATATCTCTAGAAACTTTTGCTACAAACTTGACCATATTTGTAATTCTTTCATATTTTGAACACGTTTGATAAGCTTGGTTAAATAGAGCTGCTAGTACCGTATTGCAATATTAGAGTACCTTTAACATTTGATGTTTATATGTTACCACATGTACTTTGCATTGTGATGAAAAGCAGGATTTTGTATCGATGATTCTGTCCATCCATCCATTACATTTGCCCTTCTGCACTATAGCTTTAAGAGATTTTAGATTAAGGGATCAAACTTGGTATATTTATACATCATCACTAGAAGGTGTGTCACATACCACATTTGGGGTCCTATCTTGAATGTCAGTGTCACAGCTCAATATTTTTTGTTTTCTAATCACACTTTCAATTCTGCTATATAACTTTAAAATCATTAAGGGATGATACTTGGTATACTTGTACACCATCACTAGAAGATGTGTCACATACCACATTGGGGGTCCTATCTTTAAGGTACACCACTCAGTATTTCACATTTCTATCACACTTTCCCTTTCACTCTGTAACTTTAAAGCCATTGGAGATTAAGGGATGAAAATTGGTATACTTGTACATCATCACCAGAACGTGTGTCATATACCACATTGGTGTGTGTGTGTGTTGGGGGAGCCTTATCTTCAAGGTCAAGGTCACAGCTGAATATTTTGTTTTCCTTCACACTTTCCTTTATGCTCTATACTTGAACATGATCATTAGAAGGTGTATTGTATACCACATTGGGGTTCCTGTTTTTTAGGTCAAGGTCACTGCTCAGTATTTTGTTTTCCATCACACTTTCCCTTCCATTCAATAATTTTTAAGCTGTTTGAGAATAAGACATGAAACTTGGTAAACTTGAAGGTGTGTATCATATCACTTTGATAGTGCTGCCTTCAAGGTCAAGATCACAGCTCATTATGTTTTGTGTTACAGTACACTTTCATTTCCACTCAATAACTTTAGAACTTTTTAAGATTAAGGAATGCAACTTGGTATAAATGTATGTCTTCATTAGCAGGTGTATTGTGAACAGCATGGCGGGGGATTTTATCTTCAAGGTCAGTGTTGTGATGCTATATGTTGAATATTTCTTTTACACTTTCCTTTACATTCTATAATTTTAGAGCCATTTTAGATCAATTGTTGAAACTTGGTTTAACTATATATCATCACTAAAAGTTTGTGTCACATATCTCAATGGTGGTCACAACTTCAAGATCATGGACATAAGTCAGTAGTTTGCTCTTGTGCTTTATCTAACAATACAGCTGTTTAAGATAAGTTGATGAAGCTTGCTATACTTATATATTGTCACTAGAAGATGTGTTGCATTGCACATTTAAGGTCTTATTCTCAAGGTCAAGGTCGCAGGTAAATACTGTTCCTGCTGTATATCATAAAAGCTGTTTGAGGTACAGGGCTGAACCATGGTGCATTTATGCTTCACAGTTTGATGGCATCTCATGTATGACAGTCAAGGTTTTATCTTCAAGGTCATTGATCAATTTTTTAAACCCTTTTCTACACTTTTCCTTTAATGCTCTTTAAGATAATGCAGTGAAACTGGTTACTTTTGATGTCTGCCCAGTAATTTTACAGATCTGCCTTAGTCATAGACAAACTTCATGATTGTGAATTTGTATGACCTCGCCATGATCTTTGGTGACAAAATTTCAACAGATTTGTTTCTTTTAAGGTATTTTATGTATTCATTGCCATTACTCACAGGCTATTTTATCTTGTATTTTTTTTCTTTTTATAAAAGCAGAAAAATATAATAACCCAATATGCTTTCATCCTGAAACACTTCCAGATTTAATTACCAAGAGCAAAGAAACCCATGATCATAACAAAAGAGCCTGAGAAATTTGGTAGTCTATCCAGGCTGATCAGATGGTGGGACTCAAACCTGCAACCTTCTGGTCACCTGTCCAACACCATAACAACTGAGTCACCACAACACCCTTGGGTGCAGGTCTAAATAGTTTACAAGTCATGACTCTAGGGACAGAGCCACAGGGGGATAAGGACAACATTAAAAAAACATGCTTACTGCACAGATTAACTCCTCTTGTAATGCCAAGCAAGTGTATAGTTTAAGGGTGCATCTGCGAACAGTTTCTAAGTTATGAAGTAGGGCCGAGTCCCCAGGGACTTGGAGAGATCCAGGGGACAGTGCTGGTTGTATAAATGACTTATCTTTTTCATGCAGAGAAAGTGATCCAATATAAGATCTAGGAAAGAAGATAAATCACACCAACATTAACAATGTAGTATCTATGTGCTCCAAGCTCCTCTTTCCCCCTCATCTGTTTCAATACCTGTGTGAATTTGCTTTCACAAGCTGATATATATCAACTACCCAGGTGACTAATATCAGGTCCACTTGGCCTTCTTGCTATTTAGTCTTGTTCAAAAACAAATGTTTTCAGATACAATATGTGACCTGTGACTGGCAAGATGACACTCGGGATAGAACTTGAGAACAACCTGTCAGATGAAACAAAGATGCAATGCAAGCTCAGGGCTGTAAAATGGGTTTAATGCACCCTCCTGAATGTCACATGAGGCAACTGGGAACCTTTTTGCCCTAGGATATGTCCTGTGGTGATGTTCCAGCTGAGAAGGGCTTGGAGTTTTTAAAAGAGCATGGTTTATATTTTTTTTAAAGTATTTTACCATTTTGGGCTTTAACTTTTGATTTGTGTGCTTTTTTATGCTTAAACTGTATAGTCAGGATTGTGCTGATGTGCTGTTAAGCCCCATACATGTTGTTTTTGTTCATCCTTCGAGTTTGAAGATGACCATGACATCACTAACTTGTATGGTTTCTGTGAGTAGGTGAGTGGCTCATCAGGCCAATTTGAGCTCTGAACTGTCTGTGGCACACTTGACAGGAGATGCCACTTGGGTTTGCTTGAACAGTAGAGGACGTGCTGCAGTTCTGAGATTTACACTGCTCACACTTCTGCACTGCCTCTGCAGTTCTCCTCTGTTCAAAGTCTGTAGCTCCAGTATGGATGAGACTTCGCCAGGTGGAGTGATCTTGTGTGAGATCTTCCCAAGACTCAGGTTCAGTGTTGAAGTGTTTCAAGGATGATTTGAGGGAATCTTTGAAGCATTTCTTCTAACCACCCTGAGATCGCTTTCCCTCCTTCAGCTCACCGTAGAAGATCTTTGGTAGTTGCTCTTCTGATATCCTGGTGACGTGGCCATCCCATCTCAACTGTGATTTCATCAGCAGAGTGTGGATGCTTGGAATGCCCGCCCATGTGAGAACCACAGTGTCTGGGACCCTGTCCTGACATCTTACCCTCAGCAGTTTCCTCAGGCAGCCCATGTGAAAATGGTTCAGCTTCTTGGCATGGCATCTGTACACCGTCCAGGTTTCACAAGCATACAGCAGAGTTGGCAACACAATGGCTTTGTAGACCTTAAGTTTTGTTTGTAGACTGATGCCTTTGCACTCCCACACATTTGCATGTAGTCTGCCAAAGGCCACACTTTAGCAATTCTGGCATTGGTTTCATCATCAATGTAGACTGCACGTGACAGTGTGCTGCCGAGATAGGTGAACTTGTCCACTGCCATGAGGGTTTGGCCATTTACTGTGATGGTAGGCTCCACATAAGGCTTTCATGGTGCAGGTTGGTGCATCACCTCTGTCTTCTTGATACTGATTGTGAGATCGAAATTGTCACAAGCTGAAGAGATATGGTCCATACTGTGTTGCATGTTAGACTCAAATTTGGCATTCAGGGAACAGTCATCAGCAAATAGGAGATCACGAACAGTCACTTTCTGTAACTTCATCTTCGCCTGTAGTCTCAGATTGAACTGTTGCCCTCAGTCTGGTATCTGATGTCGATCCCAGTGTCATAGTCACGGAAGGTATCAGTAAGCATGGCAGAGAACATACTGAAGAGGGTTGGGGCCAAAACACAGCCTTGCTTGACTCCATTGGTGACTGGGAATAGTTCAAATGACTCACCATCATCCACAACATGAGCGAGCATGCCATTATGGAATTGCCACACCGTCACAATGAATTTCTCTGGGCAACCAAATTTTGCCATGATCTTCCAAAGGCCTCCACAGCTGACTGTCAAAGGCTTTTGTCAGGTCAATGAATGTTGTGTACAGTTGGAGTTCTGTTTCTGGCATTTTTATCCTGGAGTTGATGAGCTGCAAACACCATGTCTGTGGTCCCTGGTCCTTTCCAGAAGCCACAATGACTCTCTGGCAGGAGCCCTTGATCGATGTGATGCACAAGATGATTCAGCAGAATTCTGGCATGGATTTTGCCAGCAAGGAGATGCCCCAATGGTTGTCGCAGGATTGTCTGTTGCCTTTCCAATTGTACAAGTGGATGATGGATGGATGCATCCTTGTACTCCTGGGGTATAGTTCCCTGAATCCATAATGACTGGATTAGTTCAGTCAGTTTCTGTACCATATGCAAGCCTCTGGCTTTGCAGACTTCTGCTGGTATAGCATCGGCTCCAGGTGCTTTGCCATTTGACAGCAGGTCGATTGCTTTAACATTTTCAGTCAGCTCTGGAGGATCAGCAAGTGATATGTTGATTTCCACTTGAGGCAGTTGATCATTTCCTCCTCACTGATAGATGACTGTTGATTGAGGATGTTGTTGCAGTGTTCTGCCCATCTTTGAAGTATCTTTTCCCTGTCAGTGAGCAGTGTGGTGTTGTCAGCACTCAGTATTGGAGATGTTTCTGTTGACTGTGGCCCCTAGACTGTCTTCAAAGCATCATAGAAGTTCTTCATGTCATTCCTGTCTGTGTAGGACTGAATCTCATCTGCCTTATTGCTCAGTCATGAGTCTTGCAACTCTCTGAGTTTGCATTTGACAGTCCTCTTGATGTTGTTGAAGGCTGCCTTCTTAGACGATGAAGTAGTTGATGTTTCTCATTCAGTAGTCTCTGTATGGCAGCATCATTCTCATCAATTCAGTCTTGATGTTTACATGTGGTGGGACCGAGGGTTTTGGATGTGGTTGAGTACACAGAGTCTCTGAAGAATGCTCAGTTTTCCTTGACATTCTCAGAGTTTGTATCAATTGTATTCATTTGGTTGCACAGCTCTTCGACAAATGCCCATTTCACGTTCTCATGTTTCAATATGGCGATATAAAGCTTTTTGGGCACTTTTTTGCCTTGTGGTCGTCTACTAGGCTGAATCCGGATATTGAGCTTGGAGACTATGAGCCTATGGTCAGTCCAGCATTCTGCACTTCTCATTGTCACTCGGACATCCTGCCTGTCTCCTCTCCTAACAATGATGTAGTCAATAAGATACCAGTGCTTGGAGCATGGGTGCATCCAAGACATCTTGTTGCGGTTTGGCAGGTGGAATACTGTATTGGTGATTAGGAGGTCATGTTCAATGCATTTTCTCAGTAGGAGGAGTCCGTTGTTGTTGCATTTGCCAAATCCATTTTTGCCAATGACACCTGGCAATGTCTGGTGATCTGTGCCAACTCTAGCATTGAAGTCACCAAGGATGATTAGCTTGTCTGCCTTTTGTACTTCTGCAATAAGAGACTCCAGGTGTTTGTCGTCGTTAGGTTTTTGACCACTGAAGTGGGATCTCTGTCAGCCGCGATATGCTGACCAGGGTTAAGGTGAAGCAGACAATGTTTAGGACACCTTTTCTAGCCCCTTCCTCATGCTACGGAGGTGAGCAGTGTGATCTCAAAAAGGGTTACTCAGTCACCCAGGGGGCTGCCGAGTTCCACTGCTACTTCAGTCCAGTAAAAAGCAACCCTATGCCCTGAGCCACCTGTGCACAGGTCTTAAGCTACAGCTCCCAGTGTGTCCACACCTGCTGCTTTGCCACATGCCCATTGCCACAGGACTTGAAGGTATCTGATGGGGGGAGGGGAATAGTGTCATGACTTGTGCATGAGTTGTATTTAAGTGAGGGAAAGTTGCACAGAGTCGCCCTCACTCTCTCGTCCAGGCCTGTCTGAATCCAGTGGCATGACAATGTCGAGATATCTGGAAACAGTGGATGGCCATCGGTTCCTACTGCACCTGAGCTGATGCCCTGTGGTGTCCACACATTTCTTGCCATCTGCCTTCACGGGGGGGGGGGGGGGGGGATGAACATATCTCCTTGGCCGCCTGATCCACCAGAAGAGAATTTCCAGAGGGAGCCAGGTGTAGCTGCCCACTCTGGATCAACAGTCACAGGTAGTACCATCTACTGTTACGGTAACAGGCGATGCCTGACCTGACCCACATACATACATACTTACAGTTTTCAGAATGCATGAAGATGTTTTTTTGTTTGTGTAGGGTTCTTCCTTACCCCAATGCAAGCTATCCACAAAGTATGGTAACTGTAGATTATAGAGAAGTCGAGTTATTTGTGTGGAAACCATTTTTCTTCTTTCAGTCAGTAACCTTGGCCTTGAACCTTTTTTCCCTAAAATTGATAGGCTTCTTCCTTTCCCCCAAGTGCAGGCTATTTACAAAGTCTGGTAACTGTAGATTGTGGAGAGCTCTAGTTATTTTGCAGAAACTATTTTTCTTTTTTCAGTCACAATGACCTTGACTTCTGAGCCCAAAATCAATAGGGATCTTTCTTACCCCAAGTGCAAGCTATCCACAAAGTTTGGTATCCATAGATGGTGGACAACTCAAGTTACTGTGTGGAAACCATCTTGGTAACAGACGGATGGACAACATTATAACATAGTATGCTCCATGTTATGGCAGGCATTTAAAAATGGTTTCTGCAGACAAATTTCAGTTAACTGCATATAAAACTTTTAAACATAGGGCAGGAGTGTAATGTGCTATTCACTGTGTTTTCAAATGTCAGTATGGTCATCAACTAGGAGACGTATCTGTAACAAGATATTTAGCTCATGATGATAGAGGTAAGCTATTGTACTACCCGGCCATATGTACACCTTCACTGAATGTCAACCATTCTTTCTTCCCAAGTCCTTGACATAAGCTTTGAGTGGGTTTCATAGCACCTACCCCACGGGGAGGGGGCTAAATTGGCAAAACATGTACATTAGATGTGTATTCTTGATTAAATTTTTGCATTAGCTCAGGTTTTTTGCACACTGTATTAAATAGTTATACCTGGAATCATGAAACTTGGTGAGGGTATGCATCTTGAGGAGTACTACACCCCAATCATAAATGCAGGTCACTGCGACATATTTAGTGCTTCACTGACTTTGATTAAATTCAGTAGTTTACTTTTATTTCTCAGGCTCTGTTCAGGATGAAACTATATGATTGTATGTATCTCTTAGTACCACACCCTTACCACAAAGGAAGGTCAGTGTGACCTACATTTCACATTTTACTGTCTTAGGTTTAAGTTGTTGCTTCTAGCTCATGACCAACTAAGTTTTTTTGCACCCTGTATATATACTGTTATACCTAGGTTCATGAAAGTTGGTGAGGGAATGCATCTTGTGGAGACTACACTCTGATCACAAAAGTAGGTCACTTTGACAGATTTCATGCTTCACAGACTTTGGTTAAATTGTGTTTCAAGTTTATTTCTCAAGCTCTGTTCATGCTTGAATCATCAAACAGGATGATTGTATGGTAATTACTGATGCATGAACTATGTACTGCTGTGGATCCTCTCCCTGAATACTCTAGGGTTATGGTGGTGCAAGTACCAACCTTTACATATTGTGGGGGGTGGTTTAAAGAATGGTCTTGTACATCCTTTAACCATGCCCTTTGTCTTTCCCCACCCTCTTTGGAAACATACTTTTGGCATTTGTCTAATTCTTTCAGAGGTATCCCACCTTCACCTGCTAAGGTGTTTATTAAGACGTTGGAAGATTGGGAAACTTGGCAACGAGTAGGAGCTGAAATGCTTTCACATGCAGCTCTGTGTCTTATGGCCTCATTTGCTATTCTTAATGAGGACAAGGGTACCCATTAATCTGTCCAGAACCTGGAAAGTATTTGACAAATGATGGCCACATCATCGACATGCAACAGAAATATTTGTAGGGTTAGCGGTGGGCCACTTTTTAGGAGAAGTAGCCATATCAAGATTTTCAAGATGGCCATCCAAGCAACTGTATTGAAGGTTGGATCAGCATCATTTTGATAAAGAGGAGCTAAAGAGCATGCTGCAGAATGAATTGTCTTAGCTTCATAATGATTCATGCCAAGTATGTAGAATAACCATCAAGGGAAATATAAACAAATGAAAAGACTTTAACCAAATCCTCAATGCAAACTTTCTGTGACCTTTATCCCAGGGTAAGCGTGTTCTAGAATGAATCGTCTTAGCTTCATAATGATCCATGCTGAGTATGACGAGAATCTATAAAGGAGTTTAGAAAATATAAGCAAATTAAAAAACTTGAACTAAATTCTTAACACAAATCTAATGTGACTAAGACCTTGACCCCCAAGTTAAAAAGGGTTAGCAAACATGTTACAATGAATTTGTCTTGGCTTTAAATGATACATGTCATGTATGATGAGAATCTATGAAGGGGCTTAGGAAATATATGCAAATGAAATACTTTAACCAAAACCTTAAACTGTTGTTAACACTGTCACTTCCAGAAAAATGACAACAATGTCTCACTAATCTAATTAAAATAAAGATCTACTTATCAGTAAGTGGGAGCCAATATGAAGTTATGTTCTGTTGACCTTTAGATTCACCATTAAAAATAAGCTTTCATACTGCTGAAAGTGAAAAGTGCCATTCGGAACATATCGCTGCTAATGATTATACTCCCCAACATGAAATGCAATGCTTTATCTGATAGGCTGCTAAAACTAAGTGGATAGAAAATGGCCACCAAAACATGAACTTGTATTGAGGCCCGTCAGCTCTGCTTATTGATAAGTAGATCTTGATTTTAATCAGATTGTTGAGTGGGCTCAAGATAGCTGACACTTCAAGCAACACCACACATATGCGCACACACATACACACACACACACACAAACATGGTTATATGCAATTACAGTGCTCCTCAAAGATTCTTTTTTTTTTTCAAACACAAAATTTTGAATCCGTGCCTGAAAAACTGACCTAAGGTGTAGAATATAGATCACTGTGAAATAAATTTGGTATGTTGGTAGTGGACTCCACTAGACAGCTGCACATAAAGCTGCATGACCCTGCCACCAACACTGCTTAAGAAACTGACTTAAATGCAAAACTTAAAACAAGGTGTGCCAGACTTACCATGAGACCAGAGTAAACACAAGACGTTTGTTCGAAATGATTAAATACAAGACCTTTGATGCAGATGAGTAAACACTAAACATTTGATCCAAAGGAGTAAACAGGAGACATTTATTCCAAATGAGTAAACACAAGACATTTGATCCAAATGAATAAATGCTAGATATTTGTTCCAAATGAGTAAACACGACATTTGATCCAAACGAGTAAACACACGACATTTGATCCAAATGAGTAAACACAAGACATTTGATTCAAATGACTAAACACTAGACATTTGATCCAAATGAGTAAACATGAGACATTTGTTCTAAATGAGTAAACACAAGACATTGTTCCAAATGAGTAAACAGAAGACATTTGTTCCAAATGAGTAAACACGAGATGTTTGTTCCAAATGAGTAAACACAAGATGTTTGTTCCAAATGAGTAAACACAAGATGTTTGTTCCAAATGAGGATATCTTTATTACATGTATGTACAAATTAGATGAATTATCATTGAAAGCTGGTACTTGATTATTATTAAAAATTGGTACTACATGTATTTTTTTATTTACACAAAAACACGCATATTAATATAAATAAACGTGATAACAATGGCATATAAGACCATTTAAATAGACACAAAATAGGCCAACTATTACACATGAAATAAAAAATCTTTACAAACTAAAATGTTTAGTTTTTAGATATGTTTTAAAATGCCATTTAGGACTTGAAATAAACGGATACGCTTGCTCACACATTCAAGTACTTGCAGTTTGATACAATAAAATAATGCAATAGCTTGCAGAAAATATGGTTTCATGCAAAGTTATGCCTTGTATGCATTTTGAGCCGTTAATCCTGTTTAAGATATACCCTTCACAGTGTCTTTTCTAGAAATGAAATATTTAGGGTAAAAATCCACCCTCTATTCGAAAAAAATAAGGGGGGCGGGTCTAAATAACGGGGATTGAATGAGGACATCAAGGTAAGGGTTGAAAATATTATGCACAATTTTAGCGCAACTGACTTATTTTTCAGTGCAAATCTTTAAAACTTTGCATGAAATATGCATCCAGAAATGGACCCTGCCATCAGGGTTTATATTCTAATAGCAAATCTGAATGTTTAATTCATTGCCTAAACACAAAATATAACAAAATGTCTTCACAGGTGAACAAGTGAAGAAGATTTTTATCTTGGCAAAATTCACAGGTGAACAAGAGAGGAATATTTTTATCTTGGCAAAATTTCACCAATGTGATTTGAATTTATACTAAAAACATGAATTTAAGTCAAACGGTGAGATTGGTAGCACGAAAAATTGACATACATTTTAAAATAAAGATCTTAACATGAATAAAATGCACGAGACCACGAGGTTCAATGTTGAGGCCATTCATTTTTTTTTTAAAGCTCACAAATGCAAAAGTAATACTGGTCAGTGAAACTATGAAAGAAAAGACTTTTCATAGCTTTACAACAATGTCAATATCAGGTAAAATTTGTCTTATTTCAAGAGACACTGGAGATGAAACAAGTATTGTCTGTTCAAAAACTTCTTGCTCTTTTTTTACAAACTTTATAAGCACTATCTTGTCCAAAAACATCAGTAGTTATTTCCAAAAGTCAAAACCTGACCAATACACCTGTAATAGAAAGAACTGTACTTTTAGGGGTTTGATCTGATGAAGTTTACATCTAAAAATACATTCATGACCGATTCCATTGAACTGCACAAATGCTTTTATGATCTAATATATTTATACACCCATTACCTATCTGTTTCCAAGTGTTTTATATATATATATATATATATATATATATATATATATATATATATATATATATATATATATATATATAGGAAGTAAGGGAAGTATTACTGCTCATGTTGTGAGCCTTGGGTTACATATACATTTCATTAAACAGGATTAATCTAACACTATTGAATAATACAGATAATTTAATATTTGACCTTTACATTCCTAGTATAAAGTTATTTTTAACAATATTGAAGAAAAGATTTACATCATTGCATTTAATACATATAGTGGGTGCCAGCACAATCTCTTCAGTCTACATAACAGATCATTTAACACATTATGTTAAGCCATTCAGTGTTTTAACATTCAAGTACCTGCTTAAATATATATTAATTTTCATATAGGTCAATTTCAGCAATAAATGAAAACAATGAGCAACAACATATTGATAAAATTTAACATAAACAATGTACAGACAGACATGATCAAATTATAACGCCCTTGCTGCAAGCAATGGGGGGTAGAACAAAGACTAGACTACATCTAGACAGTGAAAGATTACAGTCCCTTTCTATAATTCATGTTTGCTAAATTTACTTGTGTGTGACGCACAACCAACTGAAAAGAGTGTAGACCCAAATCGACAGTTACAAAATGTGCCGAAGATAAGGCTATATCACAGACCCTGATCAGCCAGAGCATTAGGTGACAATAGATCTGGGTATATGCTGTTCACAGCTGCATGTGCATTATGCATGGATGAATACAGTATTTTGTAGTAATAATATTTTACTTGGAAACATCAACAAGAAATTCATGACAAAAAATGTAAGCTGTTTTATTCCTTCCATCACTACACAAAAGAACACATGAATAAGTTTAAAATAATTAAAAAATTGAATTGTACTGTCACCATTATTTAAACATTATTCCAGTCTTGAGCTATCATATTACAAACTGCAAATGAAACAAATTAAAAAAAAAACAAAAAAAAAACAACAATATACCTTTGTCTATAACTAATAAGAATGAAAGTAAGAAACAACTGTAAAGTACTGAATATGCAAACTGACACCTGTGTCAGTGGGAAATATATTAACATCAAATTCAATTTGAATTCTGCCACTAAATCTACGAGTCCCAACAGTTATCTTCTGTAAACGGCATATATTTTTTACTTCTAAATGTGAATAAATCCAGTTGCATTTACATACCATGCTTCTGTGAGAACAAGCCTATACCTGATGATAAGCACATCTCAAAGTATAAAACAAACTTGACAAAAATGCAGCTAATTTTATGTAAGAAAGCCTTCTCTGATAATCAGCCCATCCATCAATTTTTATTCTCTTACATGTCAGGTCCTCTGGGCTTAACATGGGAGAAATACTGTATGATGCATACAGTCCTTTTCTGCCTTGTCCTAAATAATGGGTTCTCTTCCTGTGAAATAGTGTGCCCAAACCTGTGGTTCAGTCTGTAACTAATTTCAAACTTAGTTTTAGAGCTTTCTCAAGGAAGAGAAAGAAATACGTTATAAATAACAGTACTAATACTGTGGAGTGTTCCAGTAGCATTATTGTACAAGAATGTTGATGTAAGACATAAGATTGTCAGAAAACATACTGATAGGTGTTATTCTACTGATAAAAATGGTTAAATATTAATTGCGTATCTTGAATGTTTCGGAAAATAAATAGATGTGCATGGCAATTACAGCTGAAGTTTTCATGATACCATGAACATACATGTAGGGTGATGATTGTGCTTAAAGAATATAGCACAAAACAGAAGTTTCAGCTCTTTCTGTCCAATGGAATACCATCTTTAATTCTTTTTTGTAATGAAGCATCCTCCAATATAAATTCCTTTTTATAAATGTTAGGCATTCAATCAATACCTGCTATAGGACAGAGCAAAGACCCAGCTTTGCAATACAATTATCTACATATATAAAAAAAACTCTGGGATGTTCCAGTAAAACATACCATATATACTTGCTTATAAGGAGAGTCCAACTGCAAACAACACAGATCCTGATCTGCCATCGCATAATGTGCCAGCAGATCAGGGTCTATATTGTTTGTTCTACTAATTACTCATAACAAACTGCAGTGACCCAGATCTGCCAGCACATTATGTGACGGCAGATCTGGGTCTGTGCAGTTAGCAGTTGAACACTTATAAGCGAGTATTGACAGTACTTGGGACCCAGGGCACTTTCAATGTGTACCCTGGCATATATTATTAAAAAGTGTCTTCCATGGGTATTCTGTAACATCTAAATGAAATATCCCTCATCATCTGCATCTAATGAAAGGAAAGTTTAGGTACAAATTGAAGCAGTTATGGAAAGGAATACCAGAGATATACATATTCAACTTAAAGTATGTTTGTGGATTCTCAATTCCCCATCAGACCGAAGCAGGAAACACACCACAATAACCTATTATGGGCCCATTATCTTTTGTACACTACTATATTACCGTTTGACCAAGTGCATACAACCAACCAACCCTAACAATTTAAAAGTGTCACAGGTAGGGAAATACAACTTTGAGCAAGTCAGGACTGAATGGCATACAATGAATATCATTTTCATTTCATATGAATGGGTTTACACCATAGAAAACAATGACACTTTAAAAATATTTAAACATGGGATATCAAAAAATCTTTCAGACTATTCAATACAACTGATACTGGACAATACTTATGGAAGGAAGTAGGTTTTCATTCAAGTATGCACAATAAATTATGTTGGTGAAATTCTGATCTGGGTTTGGTTACAATCTGATTAACATTTGTTTACAAATCAAGGTTTAAACTGTGGCAAAAGGCAAGCAAAATACTGAAGAGCAGTACATACCATATATACGCCAACTGCAAAGTGCACAGACCCAAATCTACTGTCAAATAATATGCCAGCAGATCTGAGTCTATGCACATTATGCGATGGCAGATCAGGGTCTATGTTGTTTGCAGTTAACTCCACTTGTGAGTTTATACAGTATATACTGCTATATGTGATTTGTGCAACAAGAACTAGTCAGTTTTATTTATGATGGCTATAAAAAAAAAACTTATTTGTGAAGAGCCTGTAACTACATTACTCGTGGGTATGTTCAATTGCTGGGTTCCTGATTTAAAATCACTATTTTCTTATGTTCCATGATGTTCAGAAATTAAATGATTAGATGCACTATTTGAAACCAGTGTATAGCAAACTACAGATCAACTGTGAGGCCAAGATTTATGTACAATAATTAAGTGGACAAACACTTTGTCTGTGTGCTAAACAATTTGTTGGATATCGAGTCTTGCATAGATGTATGTAATGATGGAGCATCTAACAGCAAACAAAATCGTGGCTTTGTTGTAAGACTTACAGGAAATCACTGGACACAGGATCTGTTGCAAGCAACTGGCACATCTGGCATTAAAACAATAAAATGATAAGTTACAAGTTTGTCACAAACAAGTTTATGATGCTTACATGACCAGAATAAAGCTATGACAGGTTTTGCTCTGTATTTTGGTCTGTGAGGCATAATGCTGTCTTTCAACACATAATACGCTTTACATGGCCAGTATATTTGATGGAGAAAGAACCCAGAAAGAAACACAAACCCAAAGGAAGCTACTGGCAAGCTTTCTCACATACACATATTGGTCGAGCCAAAATTCGAACCCATGTGGACAGAGGTGAGATGTGAGTGATCTGTAAAGGCGTGCACCTAAGACCACTCAGCCACTGGGGTCCTTTTGCTCTGTGACCTTTCTCCAACAATACTGTGCAGTAAGAATAACACACAAACATATACCAATAATTTAGAGCAGGATGATGAACAGCAAAAATAAATTGCTTATTTCAAGATGACTGGATAACAGGAAAATATTGACACTGTGCCCTTCCTGAATGGCTTGATAGAGACAGCCCAATGATGTTAATCAGGTTTGGAATGACCAAGAAATCCATTAAAAAAAAGGTCTCCTACAGTAAAGCAATCATCATTGCCACAAATTGGTTGATAACGTGTGTCCTGCAGCAGTTTGGGTTCCCCATCCCTGGGTCCCTGGTGCTGTCTGAGCCATGCTGCCCATAGGAGCTCCTGCAAGTCTCATAGCTGCCATCTGCTGCTGCATCTGAAAGAAAACATAAGACAATATAATTTCCTAAAGGTACATTTATTGCATAGTCTGCCTAGTTATGCAAACTTTCCAACTAGAGATGGAAGCCATCACAAATATCCACACTTTTGATGTTTGTCCCCCACCCTCCACACCGAGACTGCATCCAAGAGACTGTATCCAAAATCTGAAAAGGGGCCCAGGGTGGCCGAGTAGTCTAAAGCACTCGCCTTTACAGATCACTGACATCTCACCTCTGTCCTCGTGGGTTTCGAGTCTCGGGCATAGCCAATGAGGGTATGTGAGAATGCTTGCCAGTAGCTTCCCGTGGGTTGGTGGTTCTTCCCAGGATTTTCTCAGGTTCTTCCTCCACCAAATATACTGGCCGCCATGTATAGCCTATCATGTGCTGAAAAATTGCGTTAAACCCATAACAACCAACCAACCAAAATCTGAAACCTTCTTTGTCATCTACTCGTCCTCATGAAACATCATACCAAACATGATCACCCTCCCTCAATCATGTACCAGATGGAGATCTGGTTACACAAATGTCAACTGGTCACAATGTTCAATCAATCAAATATGTATGCAAGATCAAATCTCACTGATTTATCTCAAGACATTTGAAAATACAACATTTTAAAATGCAGAATAAAAGTTTCATTTGTATGAAGATCTTGATATAAAATCAATAATGATGAGGTCGGTGTAATGTTCTGCATAGAGTATCAGTTAACACTCAACAAATGGCTTAGGCAAAGAGAAAATCAGCTGCCTTGAAAGAACATGAGTTCAAGCTCACTTTGAAGTTGGTTTTTGCTGCTGTGCCCCTAAACTTGGCACAAAGTCTCAATTTCCCCAGTTCACTCAGCTGTTAATGGGGAACCGGAATCAGCTAGGGCAGGGGTGTCAAACATACGGCCCAACAGACTCATTATTTATTATTATTATTTATTTTTGTTTATATCAAATCTGGCCCGCCATAGTAAATGAGTTTGACACCCCTGAGCTAGGGGATTGGCCTATGTTTGTGCTGCCATTTCAATCTGAGAGAGACACTATCAAGAACTCTCAGTTGAACCATGCCATGGAAAATGGGACAAGTTCTAACTTTTTTTAGGTTAGTCACCAGTAACCTTAAGAAACTTGACTGTGACTATTTTGTGACTGAACTGTTATCTTCCACAACTACATTACACAAGTCTGACTGATGACAATTATGAATACACTGTTCCAAATGCTTTGTTAACTAATATGACCTCAGCATATCTTGACCACTTCATATACACACAACAGATTCGGATTGATTGTAGCATTTGCTTCTGCCACTCCAAAGCAAATCACTACCTTATTACTGCAGCAACAGTAAATGAAATGCATCAAGATTTGCCTTCCAATGTAGGGACAGCCTGTCAACTGTTCCTGTTTGTTTCAGTCCAAGCCCCTCCACAATAAAACCGAACTACTCCAAATCTTACTTGAAAATATTGTGACCAATCAAATGGCTGGATTTGTCTATATTGAGTAAGATTTCAAATTCAAGAGTAAGAATTCTTACATGAAATGCTGAGTAAAGTTTTATGATAGAGTGGCCAGATGGTTCTTTGAAGCAGACAGAATGTTTCATGTATTGGTAATTTAGCAGGAACAGTGATATTCCTGCAGGCAGACCCTTCAGTTGTGATCAAATGTGAACTCTGACATTCCAACTCATTTCTCAATGTGTTACACTCAACAGGTGTGCTGTAAGAGTTGCCTGGAGTTGTCAAGTTTATGTACAACAAAGGTCAAAGGTCGCAGCTGCTATGCTCAATTCAAAACAATAGTAATATGTAGGTTTACATGCGCAACCTGATCAGCAGACCTATGAATAAAATATCTTAATGTCTCATTGAAATCATTCAAAGTTTAATTACCTGTTATAAAATCTGTACAAGGTAAAAAACAACTTTTATGACTACTTCACAAAAATATGCACATGAGTTACAACTTTTAAAATACAGGTGCAAACAGGTAACAAAACAGAAAAAAAATAAAAATAATTATCTTTTTACCTCTTAGGAAAATGTAAAAGTTCAAAAAATATAATCCAACTCTATCTGGATGTACTCAAGATAAATTCAAGTAGTAAGACAAGTCCTTCTTTCAGGTACTTTCCAGGTGGTAACTCATCAAATTCTAATTAACTGCTATCATGACTAAAACAAAAAAACTTTTCACAAAGTTTTTGTTGTTCTTTTCTTCAAGTAATAAAACAGATAACACCAACATAGCTAATTGGATTTATGGAAACAATTTATCATTTATAATGTTTGTATATAATGTTTCATGAATTGTCACCTCCATACTACATAGGTAAGTCTTTACTGCCAGTAATACACCTTTGTATGATAGTCATGAAAACAGGTGCTTCTTACATTCAAACACAGTGGAACTTGGCATTTTTCACACATAATTGTAGTTTTTGAACGCTTGTAGGGATTGTCTGTTATGGAAACACCTGGATGACTGGCCTTGCAGGTGTTGTGCTTCTTGTTACACATTTCACACAATCTGTCAGCACTATATATTGGCACAGGCCAAAAATCAGAGAACACGAGGGATTTACTGCAGTTTTCTGAAAGAGTTGGACACACTTGAGTGTTGGATGGTTCCAGAAAAGCTGTTGATTATTTTCAGATTTTTATTCAGATGAAGTGTTCTAAGAAATCGTCCATCTCACAAATCTGAATGCGACTGCCAAACGGGCCAAAGGAGATACAGGTGTGTGGTGATGTAACCTTAGCGGATATCAAAGCCTTCAAAGTCCTCCTCATTTTCGTCATTCTCCCCCATTAGCGCAATCCATTGCCTCTCTAGATGTCTATTTTTTACAGTTTTGTTTAACTTCACAAGATCGTAAACACTGATATAATTCAAAATTTCATCTCCAGAAACTTCACTCTCATCATCTCTCATTTCGTACACTACCATTTTGGATAAAACTTTATGTGATGCAACTACACTTGGAATTTACCTTCTTTCTTCAATATTTATAGTTGTATTCAAGCTAAACCCAAAATGAATAGATGTCTTCTGTGTCTCCAATGCAAGCCATCCACAAAGTTTGGTCAAGTAGGTGATAAAAAAACTCAAAGATCTCACACAGAAACTTTTTTCTTCTTAGAGTCACCTTGACCCTGACCTTTGACATTTTGAACATAAAATCAATAGGTGTCTTTTTTTTAAAAAAAATCTCAAATGCAAGCTATTTACAAAGTCTGGTCAAGGTATCAGGTATACAAGTCCAGTTATTGTGTAGAAACAGTTTCCCTTCTTTTAGTCCCTGTGACCTTTGACTTTTTGAACCTAAAATTGATAGGTTTCTTCCTTTTACCAAATGCAAGCTACTTACAAAGTTTGTTAATGGTAGATGGTTGAGAACTCGAGGTATTGTGCTTATGAAATTGTGAACAGACGCACGGACAGGCATACATACAGCCATCATCATAACATAAACATTCATGTATAAAAATGACCAATGATCCTTTTTGATCAAGATAAACAGTATCTCCCAACATTGTAACTAAATAATTTCAATATTAAAACTTAATTCAAAAAACACCTGCTGGAAATGTAGTTGCTGCATATGAAGACTGGCATTGTACATTCCAATATATCAGTGTTGCATCCAGGAATTGACAGGAATACGATACTCCCACTCTGCCCTCCCCCCCCTCCAAGATGGGGAAATACCAGATCTTACTGAGAGGGAGGCCTTACTCATCAAATTGCTACTATTTGTGGGTGAATAGTCTTTCTATTCTCCCTCTCCAGCACATTAATGTAGATGTCCTGAAATTTACGCAACCCTCTCTGGCCTTGATTTCATACACAGATCACATGTCACGCTACCTTTTTTTGTTAAATTTCAACCATGAAAATGTTCTGGTCCATGCTAATTGACTTTGGATTGTACTTGCATTCTATGCCTGGGCAATCATCCTCAAGTCTCCTCAGTAACATGAACATGATATCCGCATCATCTGCTATGTTCATCTGCTTTAGCAGCAGTCCCCACCTCAGTTGTTTCAAATTCAACTGATTCCTGGAAGCATTTTCGGACAGTGCATTTGCACCAGGCGCTGACATCAGCAGGACATTTATATCCTCCCCAATGTCAGTACTCTGCCAGAAATACAACAACTTCTGGTATGTCCCAGGCTATGTGGTAGCAATTTCAATACCCCTCTAGACACAATATCAAATGCATGCACATTGGCTAATTTCTGGGGATTTCCAGTTCTAAATCTAAACCATGCTGAATGGTACTGACTTAAAAAGGAGACCATGATACATTTTGATGCAAAAGATAAAAGTATTTGAATTCAGTAGTTTCTTATTATAATTATGATGCACCATTATATCAAACATGTGGGAATTTTTTTTGTTTTTTGCATGACTTCTCCCTCATTAATTTGTATTCTTACTGGAGTTCCTTGCAGAATGGGAGGAATTCCGTGATTATGCAGTCTGGATGCAACAATGATATATATTTAAAATTTAGTTCAAAACCCACCTGTTGGAACTGTATCTGCTGCATTTGAGGATTGGCACTGTACATTCCCAAATTCCCCTGAGGTATTCCCATAACGCCTGGCTGCATTCCCATCATTGCTGGCTGCTGCATTCCCATCATGCCTCCACCACCATACATAGGGGGCTGATATGCCAAAAAAACAAGAATTTATCTTAATAGTTCAGGAAGACACCAAACAGGATATATAGTGTTTGGAGAGTTTATATTAAGATAATTCTTGGAAAATGTGAGAAAAAAGAAATAACGGGTCAGATCTTGGATGAAGAAAATTATGGCAAAAGAAGAAGGGGTGGGGGTGGTCCATATTTAAAATGAAAATGCCATGTAAAGGAAGGGGAAGGATATATATTAATAATGCCTTGATGTTGGATCACTCAAACTACAGTCATGGGTATGGTTATGCATATTCAATGTTATTCATACCTCATGGAAACATTCAGAAAATGTTATATACTTGATAGTAGCTGAATATACATGTGCTCAAAAATGTAAACATAGCTGTATTTTAATAAGGATATATGCTAGCATATATTCCCAAAAAAAACAACCATGGCAGCACCATCCCAACCAGGAGGTCTCAATAAAAAATAAAGTAGCAGGAGAAAGTGTAAAAGTAGAAGGAGGTGGTGGAGTTGGTGATGTGATAACCTCTCTCAGGTCCAGGGGGCAATGCCCCTGGTTGGTGGGGGGGTATGTGTAGCTTTGCCTCCCCCACCCCATAAGCTGAAATAGTGTTGGTGTTGTGTGTATCAACTCAAGTTAGACTGTCTTTCCCTGATGGAAAAATGTGAACTTTTTTTGAAAATATTCCTTTTTGTATCACAGAATTTGGTATAAAATTCATATTGATAATTCATATCTTGTGGGGTTTTTTCCTGATGATCTTACGGGCTCCATCCTATTAATAAGGGAAAACAAATCATGTAAAATCATCGTTCATTGATACTGATATTGAACAATTGCAGTATTTCATAGTTCTTTGAATGAAATGAATACCTTTTAATTATTTAGCTGATACAAAAACCTATATAAAAAGTGTTAATAAAGAATCATGGGAAAATACAAGTTGCCAGGTGATAGAATAATAAGGAAAATAAGCAAAACTTTAATAATACACAAACTACAATCAACATAAAAAAAACAATCAACTTAATAAGAAGATGTAGTGTGGTGTGTTGGCAAAGCCCAGGGCAGAAAAAAATGTAGGCCGACTTTATAATACTGTATATATGCTGAAAATGTTACATATTATAAATAAATTACAGATTCATTTCTAAAATAACTTAAAAAAGTAGACTCAATTTTATGTTTAAAGTATGTCAGAACATATGTGTTGTATTTTACATTCATCATTCATGTGCTTTTATCTGTTGCATTTGGATCAAACTGTAAGCAAAAGATTCAAAATGCCGAGCGTCACTAGCTGCATTCGTATATTGTATCAGTAAGCATCTGCTAGCCTACACCTGTTTCATACAGTCCCCTCTGTATTGCATAATTTATAGAACTCTGGGATAACTTTGTTACATACCACTTTTTGATTTGTATTTAACAATATGTCAAGTATGTGCCCTCTTCACTTCATTTCAGTACATGATCACCACTCCTGATCATGATCAATTGGGCATGAAATGAAAGAGACGATTATTTATGGTTCTCTTTAACTTAGATTGAATCGTATGTCAGGCAAGCACTTTCAGTGATGCCAAATCAGAAAAAGCAAGTATTTTCTATGTTTAAACCCATTTGTATTGAATGGAAGATGATAATCTTAACTGCATGAATCATCTCCAACAGAATACAGCAATGAATTATAAAACTTTTAAAATGAACTCTTCTGGAATTGTAGGCAGTGATTCCTGTACAAATATATGGCAAACAATCACCAGCTACCAGCTTCAATTGAAACCCCTGCCCAACTGTCACTCAGAAAATGCAGGGAGATTCCTAAAATAAATTATGTCAGATTCATGAGATTTTATAGTAGCTGTTTGGCACTGGTGCACAGAGAGAAAAGAGAGAATTTTCAACCATAAAAGAATAGAAGTAACAATACTTCCAACTAGAAAAGGATTTGTTACCTGTTGCACTGCCATGGGGTTAACCATCATCTGTTGAGGCATACTGACAGCTGGATTGTACACGCCCATTCCCATGTTCTGTTGAGGCATTCCCATGTTCTGTTGAGGCATATACAAACCACCTAGGAAAGAAAAAAATTAAAACTTAGTCCAAACATTCATATATATTCCGTTAAAGTATTGAACTCCACAGCACATTGATCTGTATTATATACACACTACAACTATAACAGTACATGGATCTGTATTATATACACACTACAACTATCACAGTACATGGATCTGTATTATATACATCCAATACTATCACAGTACATGGATCTGTATTATATACATACAATACTATCACAGCACATTGATCTGTATTATATACATACAATACTATCACAGTACATTGATCTGTATTATATACACACTACAACTATCACAGTACATGGATCTGTATTATATACATACAATACTATCACAGCACATTGATCTGTATTATATACATACAATACTATCACAGCACATTGATCTGTATTATATACATACAATACTATCACAGTACATGAATCTGTATTATATACATACAATACTATCACAGTACATGGATCTGTATTATATACACACTACAACTATCAAAGTACATGGATCTGTATTATATACATACTATAACAATCATAGTACATGGATCTGTATTATATACATACAATACTATCACAGTACATGGATCTATATTATATACATACAATACTATCACAGTACATGGATCTGTATTATATACATACAATACTATCACAGTACATGGATCTGTATTATATACATACAATACTATCACAGTACATTGATCTGTATTATATACATTCTACAACTATCACAGTACATGGATCTGTATTATATACATACTATAACAATCACAGTACATGAGTGTATTATATACATACAATACTATCACAGTACATGGATCTGTATTATATACATACAATACTATCACAGCACATTGATCTGTATTATATACACACAATACTATCACAGTACATGGATCTGTATTATATACATACAATACTATCACAGTACATGGATCTGTATTATATACATACAATACAATCACAGTACATGGATCTGTATTATATACATACAATACTATCACAGCACATTGATCTGTATTATATACATACAATACTATCACAGTACATGGATCTGTATTATATACATACTATAATAATCACAGTACATGGATCTGTATTATATACATACAATACTATCACAGTACATGGATCTGTATTATATACATACAATACTATCACAGTACATGGATCTGTATTATATACATACTATAACTATCACAGTACATGAGTGTATTATATACATACAATACTATCACAGTACATGAGTGTATTATATACATACAATACTATCACAGTACATGGATCTGTATTATATACATACTATAACAATCACAGTACATGGATCTGTATTATATACATACCATAACAATCACAGTACATGAGTGTATTATCTATGTAAGAACTGACATTTATAGTACATGTGTCTGTAGTAAATAGTCAAGTATAATTATTCATGTATACTGATCTAAAATGTCAAAGCATATTTCTTCAAAACAAACTAAAGAGGCAAGAAAAAAAAATACATGAATACTCCCTTGATTTTATGTTTCAAATCTACACTTACTGGATGCATTTGACAGACATGAAAGGTTTCATATATCAATTAAATAAAACTAAATTCTAGATGATACATGTAAGTGATATCGCAAGTGTACATCAAAAGTATCATATATATCCACTTATAAGTCAGGTCAAAATGCAAACTGCCTAGACCCAGATCTGCCATTGCATGTGCTGAAAAATCTGGGTCTATGCAGTCTTTCCGGAGTAATTAGTAGAACATATAACACAGACCCTCATCTGCCATGACATTATGTGACAACCGATCAAGGTCTATGTTGTTACCAGTTGGACCCGACTTATAAGCGAGCATATAAAGAAAGTGCATTCACAAGTGTACATGATAACTTTCAAATCTATAGATGATACTGTATTATTAACAAAGTGTCCTTTTAAACAAGAAATTATATATATATATACCATTAATATATCTTTTCAAGCCAACAACATTTAAATTAAATTTGATTTAGACTAATTTAAAAATAAATAGGGTAAAAATGACAAGGACTCATAATACAGCATACTGTATGGAAGTATAAAATAACACTGTTGATAAAAGCATATGGCCTTCCCTGATTGAATAAAAAAAGTATCTATTATTAAGCTTTCACAGAACATTAGCATATCATGCATGGACCTGAACACAGAATGAAGCATTTAAAAGACAGCAGTAGAATACCAAGACAGAATATAAGGGATACCGCAACATCAGAGTTTGAGAATCACTGTAATAATAATAATAATAATAATAATAATAATAATAATAAATTTATTGTCTTGCCTAATAATGATGGTGCTGTGACCTTAGTAACACAATACCCCCAAAAAAGAGAAGACCTCTACCTTCGACCTTTTTAGCACGTATAGCTATGGGTGTTTCATCTCCTCCATTCAACTTGTGTGCCAAATCTGATTATATCTGCTTTTGGAAATAGATAATATACAATATTCATAAAACTTTAAAAGGCCCATTTGACCTGCCTTTCCCAATGATATTCTATTTGACACTGGTAGATCTGGTTCAAAGTCTGATTCCCATCCATGCAAAAAAATAAAAAACTTCAAGCAACTAACAACTATAACCTTGACCTTTGACCTTTATACCAACAAATCCCTATAGATAATCTATATCCCATGGTAAACTTCCTTGTAATGTCTGGTAACAATTTATCCATGGAAACAGTAGATACTGCCATGTTCAGAACTTGACCATTGACCATCAACCTAAAATTTTAAACAAGAAGCCCAAGTTTGCCTGAGACCATTCACCTGGCTGACATCTGCCTAACAGCCAAATGATACTACAGCTGTTGGCCAAGAAAACTGGGCCAACAGCATGCTTTCTGTTGAAATTTCTTCCAATGATGTTGATTGCATATGTTATGAAAACAAATGTTGCATGGTTTCTCAAGTGTTTGTATATTCATCTATATTTGATGGCATATCAGCATCACTTTCCCAACATACTGAAAGACCCCTATGCCAAAAGGCTTTGTGTCCAAGTTGGTCAAAGTCTGTTCATATTTATTTTTTTATTTTACGAAGTTATGTAAATGTATTTCTAACTTTACTAACAGTGGGCATTTTTTTAATGACAAATCATTATCATCTGTATAAATAAAAAAGGTATTCAAGCAAGAACACTTTCTGTCAAATTTAACAAAGTCTGTAAAGTGGTATTTTGGGAAGAATTTATTAAAGGTTTTTCTGTTTTTAATAACAGTAGTCATATATGACGGCAGATTGGCTCATTTGCTTAAAATCAACTTGACATACCAGAATACTTTCTGTCAAATTTTGGTCAAGTGGTTTTTGAGAAGTCGTCATTTAAAGGATTTTCCATTTTTAGTAATGGTGGCCATTTTTGACAGTGAATCAGCATCATTTGTATAAATTTGAAAGCCCTTATAACCAGAATACTTTCTGTCAAATTTAGTCAGTTTCTGCTTAGAAGTTTCTGAGAAGACATTTAAAGTTTTTCTATTTTTGATAATGGTAGTCATATTTGATGATGGACTGGCACCTCTAGAACAAATGTAAAAGCCATTTATGCCAAGATGCTTTCTGTAAAGGTTGGCCAAATTCTGTTTAGCAGTTTTTCATAAGAAGTCGTTTAAATGTTTTTCTATTTTTATTGCCAGTGGACATATTTGATGGTGGATCAGCATTATTTGTAAGAAATTACAAGTCCTCTACAGCAGGATGCTTTCTATCAAACTTGGCCAAATTCTGCTGAGTAGTTCTGTCAAGAAGTCATTTAAAGGTTTTTCTGTTTTTAGCAATGGCAGTCATATTTGATTGTAGATCAACAACAGCTGTCAAACTTGAAAGACTTCTGTGTCAGAATGCTTTCTGTCAAATTTTGTCAAATTCAATTGAGCAGTGTTTGAGAAGTTTACCAAAGGTTGTTAATACTTTAAGTAACATTGGCCATATTTGATGGTGGATCAGCATCATTTGTATAAATTTGAAAAGTCTTCAAGCCATGATGCTTTTAGTTAAATATAAGAAAATTCTGTTTAGCGGTTTGTGAGAAGAAATCGTTTAAATGTTTTTCTATTTTTAGTAATGGTGGCCATATTTGATGACGGATCAGCATCAGTTGCACAAATTTGGAAGACCTCTATAATAGGATGCTATCACATTTAGTCAAATTCTGTTGAGCATTTTTTCTGAAGTCATTTAAGAGGTTTCTATTTTTAGCAATGGCAGCCATATTTGAGGGCAGATTGGCATCAGGTGTACACATTTAAAAGGTCTTCATACCAGGTTTGCTTTCTGTTAAGTTTGCGTAAATTCAGCGGTTTTGGAGGTCATTTAAGGGTTTATCTACTTTTAGTAATGGCAGCTGTATTTGATTGTAGATCAGCTTCATTGGTGTAAATTGAAAGGTCTTCATGATATGATGCTTTATGTCAAGTTTGGTCAAATTCTATTCAGCAGTTTTGGAAAAGACATTGTTTAGAGGTTTCTCTTTTTAGTAATACTGCTTTCCTGTTTTTAGTAATAGTGGCTATTGAAGGTGGGTCGGTATCATATGTACAAATTTTAAAGGTCTTCCTGCCAGAATGCTTTCTGTCAAATAGATCAAATTTTTGTTCAGCAGTTTTTGAAGTCATTTAAAGTTATTTTCGATTTTTAGTAACAGCAGCCATATCTGATGGTGGATTGGCATCATTTGTATAAATTTTAAAGGACTTTCATGCCAGGATGCTTTCTACCAAACTTAAACAAAACAGGTCCAGTGGTTTCAGAGAAGAAGTTTAAAGTAGCAAATCATTGACACACATGATGAATGGTGGATGCAGGGCCATGCCGTAAGCTTAATTGGCCTTATGGCCTGGTAAGCTAAAAATGCAACATGTGACCTTGTCCAAGCTATTTGGCCTTCAATTTCTAGGGTTGTTCCTTCTTCCTAGCAATACAGTTACATATATTGATAAAGTAAGAGGATAATCCAATTGATGCAAAAAGGAGATATTTTCCACTTAAAACATAAGTAACATCAATGACACACAATATGTCTGCCCCATGTTAAATAGTCCTCTATGCAGGGCATGGTTGACTCTGGACCAATTATTGACCAATGGGTCTCTATGAACTAGACCTTAGGTCAAGGTATGCAGTCTTAAACAAAACTTGCTGTGACAGTGGACCACACTATTGTTGAGTGTACAGAATTCCACCGAATGAGACAAAGGTTTTTTATGTGAACTCAATTAAAGAACTTTATGATGATATACCACCAGGAAAAAAATCTTGGGACTTTTTGTGGAAATGCAGTTTATAAAACAAATTTGAACTCTATATTTTAAGGACTTTATGTATTTTACCTTTATATTTATTTTATATACATTTTACAAAATTTTAACATTTTACCTTATCTTTTATCTTGTAATACTTCATGTTTATGTTTATTTTGGAAGGGATTATCTTAGTAAATTTTATTGCAATTCTTCATATTTAAATTTCTAGAACTGTATCTTTACTCAGCACCATACAGCCATTATTATGCTGACATTCCATTAAACCCTGATACATATAAACTAAACTTACTGTGCAGAAGCCATTATTTTCTTATTAGACTAACCATGAGTGTCACTCTGACCTCTAGACCCCAGAATCTATAGGTTACTTTATTATTCCAAGTGCAAGTCATCCACAAAGTTGGATCAAGGAACTTACTGAGGAATAAAAGTTATTCTGCAAAACCCATCCCCCCACAATGATCTTGACCTATGACTTGTGAACCCCAAATTAATAGGGCTATTCCATACCTTGAATACAAGCCCTTTGCAAACTTTAGTCAAGGTACATGGTCCAAAACTAAAGTTACTATACAAAAACCAGTTTTCTTTTTTCTGTCATATTGACCTTGAACTTTTGACCCCAAAATCAACAGGCTTCTTTCTTACCCAATGTGCAAGTCAACCACAAACTTTAGTGAAGGTACAGTGATCCTGAATGTTGACCTTTTAATACCTAAATCAATAGCCTTTTTCTTTACCTCAAGTGCAAGCTTTCCATAAAGTTTAATGCAGGTCTGGGATGTAGAACTCGTGTTATTATGCAGAAACCATTTTTACTCTTTCAGTTAACAGCAAGTGACTTTTGACCATTTGACCCACAAATCAACAGGATTATTCCTTACCCCAAGTGCAAGCTATCCACAAAGTCTGGTCCAGCATGTGATGTAGAACTAATGTCAGTGATCAAACTAGAAAGAAACTGAGGGATGTTTCCCATCATCCAGCCACCTTCAGAGCCCTCCCTCTGCCCTCAGTGTCCTTCTAATCCCCCAACCCTGCCCTTCAAGAGCCTTCCCTTCTGCCTCTCTCCAGATCACTAAAACACCATAAATCTGTATTGTTCCCCCTCCCCTCTGCCTTCAGTGCCATCCCCTCTGCCCTCAGTGCTCTTCTATTCACCCATCCTCTGCCCTATAAGAGACTGCCCCTCTGCCTTTCTCAAGATCACTAAAACACATTCTTAAATTTGTGATGTCTTTTTTTTACTCCACTTATTTTTCTGTTTATTAAATATAGGACAAACATACAAATGTGCTTAAGTCTGTTTCTACTTCCAATTTCATTACTGACATCGTCTTTTTATCACCAAAAAATGCTCTTTGTTACAAAAAGTGTCCTTCTTTAAACAAAACTGCCCCTTCTGCAAAATGTGCCTCTCTTCCCCTAGCCTCTGTAATAAATTTCCAGTTGGAAACACTGTTACTGTGCAAAAACCATTTTTCTTCTTTTGGCCAGTGACATTGCCCTTGACCTTTTGAACCCAATATTGATAGGCTTCTTCCTTAACCCAATTTCAAGCTATCCACAAAGATTGTTCCCTGTCTATGATATAGAATATTATTGTGCAGAAACCACTTTTCTTATTTCAGTGACCTTGACCTCTGACCTTTTGACCTCAAAATTGACATACTTCTTACTTACAACATGTACAGATTATCCACAAAGTTTGGTACAAGTATGTGATGTAGAACAAATGTAATTAAACAGAAACCTTTTTTTCTTCTTTCAGTCTCAGTGACCTGTGATCTTTTGACCCTGAAATTGATAGGCTTCTTCCTTATCCCATATGCAAGCTATCCACAATATCTGGCAAAGGTATTAACTCTAGATCTGAACTTTTTGTGCAAAAAAGGAAAGTTAACAGAAAGACGAAGAAAGAAACAGATGGACAGTCAGGGTCAAAGCATAATACACATCTCCAAAACATGGGCATATAAAAACCAAAAGTTGACATATGGACATCGAGGCCACTATGTCTTGCCTTAAGCAATATTCATAGCAGATGAGAAAAGAAATGGAAAAATAATGCTAACATGAAACAACCCAAATAGCCTGACCATAAATTTATAAAACTTTTGATAATGCACTGGTACTTGGACTCAAGCTATCTTCAACCAACAGATCAAGCAGAAAAGTAAATAATCCAACATCAGTCCATGCAGAATATAACTTACGACTTAAGTTCAGGACTATTTTATTACCACTATTGCTCCAAGATTTCAATATTCATTTGCAGTGACATATAGTAAATAATTAATTATTGTGCACAATTTATTTGGACACAAAAGCAGGCAAAGACATATTTAACAAGTCTAGAGGAAAAGTACCAGTACCAAATTATGATTACAGTCTAGCCCTGCTTATCCAACTCTAAGTTATATCCAACTTTTGTTTTAATAGAAAATGATTTCAAAAGAGAAAATTATTAATAACTGTTGACTCACATCGAGAGTTATCGCATATTATCATCAATATGACATTGCTTTAACCCATTTAACATTACTGATTTTTAAAAATCATATTATTGTGTCATGAGATACTGGTAAAATACATAGAGTAAACTAATCTTATGTTGGCACGATAATGAGTTGGACGCTCTTTATGCCTGCAGCAATATTTAATCTATACATACTAACAACATTCAGGAACCACAACTGTGATTAGAAAATATTCAAATATGAAAGAGTGACCTTTCCTTAATATTTACTACACAATACAGAGATGTCCAACTCAATGTCAGATTCAATGTAAAATTGTGTAAAGATCAATTTACCCTGTCTCTAAATTCTTCAATTTTTTGTAAAGGAAGGTATTAATTGATGATATAAATATGAAAATGACACCTTAATCTGTAGCTTACACAATGTTTTCCTTGTAGTACAGCTATCTATACAATTCTGTGGTAGCTCAAATGTTCTTGTCCGATTTACGATCATGCTTGTCCAACTCCCAATCAGAGTCTGACAGTCGCTATTTCATGCTATATCTTGATTATGGATAATCAAGAATGGAGGAACACACACATGAAAAAATGTGAGAATTTTACCCCCAGTTGTATCTTCATCGTTCACTAGGTGGCAAGCATATCATTTGTGCTATTGAAAAGCAAAGTTAGAACTGTCTGACTCGTGATGTTTAATCTGATATCATGATAGTAAGCCTGCAATGTTAAAAGTATTCAACAAAATCACTAACCTGAAGAAATTGAATTCTTAAAAGATTTATTTTAAGAAATCATTTTTCATCATGAGATAAACAGAATCTAACATTTTGTGTTCATATCATTAAAAATTTATGAACATCGATAAATTCATTTGTCTTGTGCTTGCCAAGACTTGTAAAAGATAGAAATTATTCAACTAATTTAATAAATTTCATAGAATTGAACACTTGAATAATATCCTATATATCTGACATGCAGGTTTATCATAGCTTTTTGGGCATAGTTTGAACTGGATCAACAAGGTTAGACTGTATCTGTTACATACTTCGGTGATTAAATATGATATTACAAAAGCTTTCTTTTTACTTGAGAGCAACTTTTCTGGTGCATGTAACCAATATACACACTTAAAAGAAATAATACATTTGGAAAATCCTAACTGCATTTCGAAAAATTGAATTCACGAACATAAAAAGGCAAATAACATAATTTTGCAGGACAAAATCAAGATAAATTGGGATCTCCTAATTAAAAATATTATTACACTGACATCAAAGCATGCCACCATAGAGATTTACTTCCGTAACACTCTGACCATGAATGCAGAAGAAAAAGATAGTAAAATATAATTTTTAGGTTGAAATAAAGAAAATATATAAAAGGGTATAGGTCCCAAGTCCACCAAATGACATGCAGGGAATCATTGAAAATCAAAGTTGTTGAGCATAGTGACAGCTTGATAGTGCTCATGGAATAATTTATCATTAGAAAAGGAATCTACCTGTATCCAAAAATGTATATGTGGGGGCCACAAGTCCTTGAAAATAAAATGGAAAAATATTGATATTTAACATTATTGTATGTGTACTGTGTGATATTTCAGGTCGATGAGTTGTTCTGGCAGTAGCTGACTTGCTTGTAAGTTAGATATACACCAAAACAACGAATCTACCAGAGATATCTGACAGTACATATATAATAACTTGTTTATTATGTACTCTTACTTACAATCAGCAACAGTAACAAGATTTCTAAACATTATTATAAGGAAGAAATTTAAAATATTTAAATAAATATGCTCTTTTTATTGTTTTTTTAACTTCAATCATAATTTTACTCATGGTGCAAATGAATATATCAGGCCAGTTGGATGACATCATTTTAACGAGTCAGCTGATGTCACAATTACTTAATGTGTCCTTACTGATGACACGTACCACTTGACAATGATGTATACGTCTAGTAAAAAATCTTGTCCAGTTACCTCCTATATTAAGTCTATGGAACAAAATGAGAGAATATAATATTATACAATTGTGGCCTTTTGTTGAGTTCAATACATTATTTTATTGAGCAGTGAAATATGTTACTGGCCAATGCCTTGCATCTGCCAATATCTATATTTCATAGTTAAATAAGATAATGTACTGAGCAAACCAAAAGCCATAACTGTTCTATTACTTTCATACCATGATCTAAAACTATCCCCACGCAAGCACAATACATTGCTTTGCAGAGCTAAAATCATTGTGAGGAAACCAATACGCTGTATTACAGTTCAGGATGTGTGACCTGCTCAGCCAATTAGTTTTTGGATTAACTTTAATGAAAACAATGTGTCATATTTGCTAATGAATGAAGCACACCAAACTGCAAACAGCATAGACACAATCTGACATCATACAATGCACCTGGTGATCAGGCTCCCCGTCTATCTGCACATAGGCTGTTCTGTCTACTTAGGATTAAAATCTCGGACACCCCCCACTTTTAATCCTTGAGCTTAAGGTGAATTGGATGCAGTATAGCTTACAAAATAGGTCAAGTACTGATACAAATTATAAATACTCTAGACTATAGGGAAGGCAATTAAGATGGCACCGATTAGTTCACCATAAGAAGAAGTTAGACAATTGAAGTGCACTGTAGAAGCTAAAACAAGCAAAGAGTTTTGGTGAATGTCTTTCTTAGCTTGGGAGGGCTGGATTTGCAAGGTGGTTCTCATAATGTACTATGATCAGTTATTGTATTTGAAAGAAAAAAGAAAAGAACGGAATGAAATATAAAGTTATAACAATTCATATTTGTACATGCTAAGTACCTAGATATCTGATCATCAGTGAATTAAGTTGTATCCAAGACAGACAACTTTATCATTCAAGCTGTAACTGCAATCATGTACGCATGGCTTGTGGTTCAGATATACCAGGAGTTCCATGAATTTCAACTAAAGGACGATTGACTAACAGCTGGTGATAGGTAGGTGGAGCTTGGCAATTTGTCTCTTGAAAAGCATCCATAACCATCATTACTGCAAGCAGGAATGAATATCAAGCAGACTAGAAATGTGCCATTGTCATATGCACAATCCCAGAGATGACATACATAGACACAAGCAAGGTATTTAATAGGCATTAGTGACATATATTAGGAATGAGGTGTACTACAGGTTGTGTTTACATGTTGTGTTTACATGTAATTTAATGTGTGCAAATCCGAGTATGCTTTTATGGTATGTTAAGTAACCATTCCTTGAACAATCATGAGAATGAAAATTAAATATATCTGTGAAAATACTGTCTATTATGTATAATATGTTCAAACTGTATCTGCTTATACAACAAGTCTAGTGTTCACCATGCTCTTTTATACCTGCACCAGGCCATTTTTTTTCCATGCCAGGTTGTTTTTTACATCTTGCCAGGCCTTTTTATCCAAAACTTGCCCTTCTAATGTCTCACTAACAAAAACAGTCACTTATGTGGTTGATTTAATTTCTATGATTGTAAGCAGCAATACATCTGTGCCCAAAGCTTAGGCTATTCATTCTGTCCAATGACTAACACCATGCAGTGATGCATAAAGGAGGTCTTTGTTAATTTTAACTGCTTGCAGCAGTGTGACCTCTCGCTTAGTGTTTTCCTCAGGTCATTTTACAATGGTACTGTGCCATGCTGTTCTTTCCCTGCATTACGTCATTATTTTGTTGTGCCAGGCCATTCTTTAAATAGTTCAGTGTACACTCACAGGCAGTTGAGTAGACACAAAGGAATTCTCTTTTCCAACATGAATTGTCTTTGCAGTCAATGGCTAAGTATGCTCAATTTTTTTTTATTCTAAATGACATACTGATTTGTTCTACTTAGCCAAGAAGTGACAATAATTAATGTGGGATATTACTGCATTTAATCTGAGCCCACCAAAAAAGACTGTGCTGTTCTCATAAAAGTTTCAGACAGGTTTCGATTCTTATCAGTTAATAATTTAACAACATTCATGTAGTTTATTGCACCAAAATAAAGCTAAAATGAATGGGAAATCTCTGCTGCCATTTTAGCAGTATACTACTTCATGAAAAAGATCAAAAAAATATAAAGCCTGATAAAATTTAAAAATTTCTTATACGACATCTATAGTCACTGTAATTAATGATTATTATTACTATTGGTAAGATTTTAAATTTGTGCCTGTACCTAACAATGCATTAAATTTCCTTTCAAAGCATTACTACCATATCTATCTTCTGCTAAGGAAAGATGAAAAAAGAAAGAAAATCAATACTGAGTAAGACCGTATAGAAGATGCAACTTTTTGGGTGGAATACATATAAAACACAGGGGTATTTTTTTAACTTTACAAAGTCAACTATTCTCAGAATTTCCTAATTCTTACAATATTATTATTAACATTATTAACAAGAACAAAAACAACAATTCACGATGAAATAAGGTGCCCTGTGGAGCATGAGATTCACGTTTAAAGTGCCCTTTTTGGAGTTTAAAGTTTGGAGTTTAAAATGCATTATTTGGAGTTTAAAGTGCTTTTTTTGGAGGATAATTACCATATCCTTTTCAGATTCTGGGGGAAACACTCAAGTCATGGTACACATACTTGTAATATATGGTCTTGGTAAATAAATTTAATTCTAGACAACCAAATATCATGGAAATAGGTGGAAAAAGTTTAATTCTTGCTACCCTTTGTTATATACAAATTAAATGACTTCAAACAAGACGTGAACAACCTTTCACCCACTGGTTGATCATTTGGTTCACAGAGTGTAAGCAAATTAGCCTCCCTCTAGAGCCAAGTGACATTGATAGGTAACAACCTTTCACCCACTGGTTGATCATTTGGTGATTGAAACTGTAAGCATATTAGCCTCCCTCTAGAGCCAAGTGGTACTGATAGGTGGTCATTCAGGTGTCAAGCTTTACCTGTCAATCAAGTCAACCAGCCAACAAGATCCAGATAACAAAAAACTTTCCTCAACGGCAGGAAAAACTGCCTCTTTTATATAGTGAAGAAAATCAAAGTCATAAATATCCAAGTTCACTTCGTAAATAAGGTGGACTCGTGTATTAAGGATTCTGAAGAAAAAGAACTCAGAACTTAAGTCGGGCTTTTCCCAATCAAACCAGGTGTTGACTTGAGCATATGAAAAGATGCACACCAGTAACTTTTATGCAGTGAAGCCTTAACCTTTAAAACTTAACTAACTGGCCTAAGCATATCTGCACTAATTGAAGTTTGTTCCATCTGCATGAATAATGGCTAAATCAGTATGTTCTTCATACTGGGCAAATTATGTGGCATAAAAATCTCCAAAGAAGCTTCAGAACATCAGACCCACCATTGGAGAGTATCATCCCTCACATAGAATAAATCGCAGAGATAAGGTGGTATTGTGCCGATCGTGTATTGGACACATATACCTGGCTCATGAATACCTCCTCAAGGGTGAACCTCCAACAGAGTGCATACCCTGCAAGTGTCCACTAACAGTAGAACACATTCTTGCCGAGTGTCAACTTCCACCCTGTGAGACAGCAGTGGTTTAATCAATGAAGAAACTTTATGATGTTGTTCCACCAATGACAATCTTGGACTTTTTGTGGGAATGTAGCTTATATAATAAACTGTTATATACCTTTTACAGAATTTTAACATCTCAAATTTTTAACTCCTATCATTTATTACTTCATGTTTATGTTTGTGTGGAAGGCTTTATCTTCCAATAGTTTTTTCTTGCAATTGTTTATATTTATATTTTTAGAGCTTTGCTTTTGATCGGCACCATAAAACCAGTATTGTGTTGATGTGTTGTTAAACCCTACTACTACTACATGAATGATAGCCTTTGAGGTTTGAATATACACAGTCTGTAGATTATAGGGTGTTGATTTATCCCTGTATCCACCCATACACTACATGATGTTTGTTTTCCTTGCTTTTCTGACCTAAAATGTTGCAAACTCCTCAATTTATGTCAGTGTTCTGAATTTGTATGTGATGTAATTTTTATCAGAGCAAATGGTTATACATAATTATAATAGATGTTTTACTTCGATAAAATTTGAAGTGGAAATGATTATTTCTAAATGGTGGCCTCAATTAGCCCAGATGGAGTGGTAATGGTGGTGACAGACTGAGTAATTCAGTACAAAATATGACAGAGACTTTAATGTTAATTGCTTATTAGACCTTAATAGAAAAAATTTCCACTGTATATACTGGTACATGAAAATAAGCTGTACATGAAAATAAGCTGAAAACTGTCATTAATATGTTTACCTCAAATTATATTGCCATTAATGTTTTTACCTTTAGTTTTTCGTACACCTGAAAAAATAATTCATAAAAAGTGTACAAAAAATGAAAGGTAATATGGTACACTATTGTCAGGCCAAAAAAGACTGAATGACTGTTCATACTGCATTAATACAAGTGATATGGTACAGTATTGACAGGCCAAAAGACTGAATGACTGTTCATACTGTATTAATTCAAGTGATATGGTACACTATTGACAGGCCAAAAGACTGGATAACTGTTCATACTGTATTAATACAAGTGCAAACAAGCATGAAATTAAATAATTCCCTCCCAAAAAGTACAGCACCTCACCATCAAACTGTTTTTTGACGCTATCTCATTAGGTGTTCACTAGAAACAGTGCCACAAGACTTCTTTTTCTCTAAAC